>CAJHQP010005152.1:0-48459 GCA_905132765.1 Moricandia arvensis | reverse complement strand
CCTTTCAAAGGAAGAGACAACCAACTGGTGGTTTAATCCTCTTAAACAGCCTACACTATAACCATGATCCTAGACAGCAAACTGGTTATGTGTGGCAAAGAACCCCTAGTTTGAATCTATCCTTCTGAAGTAACACAACACTTTAGTTTGTGTACCTAAGATGAAGAGGATTTAGAATCAGTAATCTAGAGTTTAATAAGTAGATAAAGAAGAGTTTAGAGTGAGTTTGACAAGTATTAGGTTGCCTTATGAGAGAGAGCTAAGGCAGCCTTTAAACCATAATACTTAACTCCTTGCATTGTGAATATTGTTTAGACACAAGCAAGGCAGAGAGAGCACACGAAATTAAAGAGAGAAACTTGTCTACTGATTCTGATAAGAGTTACAAGAGGTGAAGTTGCCTTTAAATAGACAATGAGCAACATTAAACAATTATTAAAACAAGGAAATATAAACAAATAATTCTTTAGAAAAAGAGACGAGGCCAAATGGGATGCAGCCAAGGTCTGGCTCGTCCAGGAAGAGTAGAAAGGGACAGGAGGAGAGCACAGTCTCCTAAGGTTGATAGTGACAGGTCTGCTCTTGTCCTTATGCACCACATGTGATCTTTCTTGCTAAATTCAAACCAGATCCTTCCTTTTGAATTCAAATTGAGTATCCTATATTTTCTAGATCTTAGCAACGTCCATTAAGCCTTCCCACTTCTTTCTTGCCTTACAAGGTAGGTTAGGTCAGCTTAGTTACTTGTGGATCAAGTCTGAACGAACCAACTTCCATTTAAAGTCACTGGATCATCTTTTCTTCTACTTGCCTTCAATCCTTAATGGCTTGATTTATTTTGTCATTGCCCCTTCATTTAGACACTCCCCCACAAGTTTGACCATAGGAGATCCTTGGGCAAGCGTGGAACTGAGAGTACTAGCCTCATTCAAAACCTAAGTATGGAAAACCCATTGGGATAAAACCATACTTAGCCTAGGGATTGGCCAGTGGGTTTATGAGTCTTCTGATCAAGTTTAGGGACTCATAAACCCTGGATCATGGCCTTACTTCAATGGCAAGCAGGCACCAATGCCTTCCTTGCTTCAAAACAGCTTGGAACTCTCCATATGGCTGGTTCTTTGTCTCCCCTTTTCTTCTAACATCCTGCCATCATCAAAGGGTTTGATCCACGACCAGACTCTTCTCATGAGCTCCAAGTACCTGATTCAAACAATGCACACACACTTGCATCAATTCTCTAGGGGAAAACATATTCAAACAAGAATAAGTATAGTTTTAGGTACTTCCCTTGCATAAGAATAAGTATAGTTTTAGGTACTTCCCCTCCTCAAGCTTTACCAGATAATGAGAGTATGTGGTCAAGCTTGGAAGATGAGAGCCAGTGATGATCACCAATGCCTTGATACCACAGCCCTCTTGACTTGAATTGTGGCCTTTTCTCTTGAGTTTACTTCCATTCCACCCTCTTGGCATCAGGTAAGTAACTTTTGAGCAATATCTCCACTGCTCCATTCATCCTCTCAACCATCTTGGGAGTTAATGGACACAATCAGTGTCCAAAGTGTTCATGGGCAGTGGGCAATCTCCATGGTCAGAAATATACATCAAGTCTAGGCTCTAATCAACATAGGCAGCCTGTCAACAAACACTAAGACAAGCATCAGTAGCAACAAGAGATCAGATCATGGGCTTTCACCAAGTCTGATCTTAAAAACACATTTAAACCAAGCAATGGACAGATATCTTGATGATTCTATCCTAGAAACACTCTCTAAATCCTAATCAACAAGACTAAGCATTCAAGTAACAACACAATCAATTTTCCTAAGGACATAAGCAAGACTATTCTATCAAGACAGCTTAACTTCAAGACAGTTTCACAACCTTAGGCAGATCCTAAACAAGATTGTGAGAATAGAGATTTAAGTAACTAGAGAGTATAATTAACCAGAGAATAAGTAGAGATTTGAGAATGATGTAACTAGAGTATTAGTAGCCAGAGAATGAGCGAATGATGGAGAATAAGTAACCTGGAGAATCAGAGAATCAGAGAATAGAGAATAGAGAATAGAGAAAGAGAATTTGCTCAAGAGTTCTAGTGGACAGAGCTTTGCTCTGTTTTCTTGAGTTTTGCGGAAGCTTTGACAGCCAGGAGCATCCAATACTCATCAAGAGTTTGGTGCTTTAGTAGCTGAAACACAATGGACCATTGGCCAATCAATTTATCCACTGATCTTAGACTTGTGCCACTGGAATAGCTCATGAACTGATGTTTTCCAGGTCTTGCAATAAGAGAACCATGAGAATAACACATGAACAAGTGTTTTATGTTGCTTAGACAACAATGAAACCAATGGATGAAAACAGTTTGTCCACTGGTCAAAGAGATGCTCCATTAAGAGATAGTTATTATCCAATGGATAAAGCATAATGGTGAAGCATTTTCGAAATCTCTCTCTCCCTCAAGCTTGATTTAAGATACTAACACGTACTGACCAAGATAACCTTATATCAGAGTGGTAGAGAAATGATTTATTTAAAAACAGAGAGAAAAGAGGTGAGTTTGATCCCAAAGAAGAGCGACTAGGCTCTGATACCATGTTGGAATTCATGAGTGTTTGTCCCATGTCAGGAGAGTATTCAGTTAAATTGCAACTGAATCCTCTTCAACCATACAACATGAACTCACCATTCAAAGGAAGACACTACCAACTGGTGGTTTAATTATCTTAAACAGCCTACACTATAACCAAGATCCTAGACAGCAAGCTGGTTATGTGTGGCAAAGAACCTCTAGTTTGAATCTATCCTTCTGAAGTAACACAACAATTTGAGTTTGTGTACCTAAGATGAAGAGGATTTAGAATCAGTAATCTAGAGTTTAAGAAGTAGATAAAGAAGAGTTTAGAGTGAGTTTGACAAGTATTAGGCTGCCTTGTGAGATAAAGAGCTAAGGCAGCCTCTAAACCATAATACTTAACTCCTTACATTGTGAATATTGCTTAGACACAAGCAAGGGAGATAGAGCACACGAAATTAGGGAGAGAAACTTGTCTATTGATTCTGATAAGAGTTACAAGAAGTGAAACTGCCTTTAAATAGACAATGAGCAACATTAAACAATTATTAAAACAAGGAAATATAAACAAATAATTCTTTAAAAAAAGAGAGGAGGCCAAAGGGGATGCAGACAAGGTCTGTCACGTCCAGGAAGAGTAGAAAGGGAGAGGAGGAGAGCACAGTCTCCTTATATCAGAGTACTGACCAAGCTAACCTTATATCAGAGTGGTAGAGAAATGATTTATTTAAAAACAGAGAGAAAAGAGGTGAGTTTGATCCCAAAGAAGAGCGACTAGGCTCTGATACCATGTTGGAATTCATGAGTGTTTGTCCCATGTCAGGAGAGTATTCAGTTAAATTGTAACTGAATCATCTTCAACCATACAACATGAACTCACCATTCAAAGGAAGACACAACCAACTGGTGGTTTAATTATCTTAAACAGCCTACACTATAACCAAGATCCTAGACAGCAAACTGGTTATGTGTGGCAAAGAACCCCTAGTTTGAATCTATCCTTCTGAAGTAACACAACACTTTTAGTTTGTGTACCTAAGATGAAGAGGATTTAGAATCAGTAATCTAGAGTTTAATAGGTAGATAAAGAAGAGTTTAGAGTGAGTTTGACAAGTATTAGGTTGCCTTATGAGAGAGAGCTAAGGCAGCCTCTAAACCATAATACTTAACTCCTTACATTGTGAATATTGTTTAGACACAAGCAAGGCAGAGAGAGCACACGAAATTAGAGAGAGAAACTTGTCTAGTGATTCTGATAAGAGTTACAAGAGGTGAAGTTGCCTTTAAATAGACAATAAGCAACATTAAACAATTCTTAAAACAAGGAAATATAAACAAATAATTCTTTAAAAAAAGAGAGGAGGCCAAAGGGGATGCAGACAAGGTCTGTCTCATCCAGAAAGAGTAGAAAGAGAGAGGAGGAGAGCACAGTCTCCTTAGGTTGATAGTGACAGGCCTGCTCTTGTCCTTATGCACCACATGTGATCTTTCTTGCTAAATTCAAACCAGATCCTTCCTTTTGAATTCAAATTGAGTATCCTATGTTTTCTGGAGCGTAGCAACGTCCATTAAGCTTTCCAACTTCTTTCTTGCCTTGCAAGGTAGGTTAGGTCAGCTTAGTTACTTGTGGATCAAGTCTGAACGGACCAACTTCCATTTCAAGTCTTTGGATCATTTTTTCTTCTACTTGCCTTCAATCCTTAATGGCTTGCTTTCTTTGGTCATTCCCCCTTCATTTCAACACTCCCCCTCAAGTTTGACCATAGGAGATCCTTGGGCAAGCTTGGAACTGAGAGTACTTCCCTCATTAAAAACCTAAGTATGGAAAACCCCTTGGGATAAAACCATACTTAGGGAAAAAAAGTGCAACCACCCTCAGCCTTGGGATTGGCCAGTGGGTTTATGAGTCTTATGGTCAAGTTTAGGGACTCATAAACCCTGGATCATGGCCTTACTTCAATGGCAAGCAGGCACCAATGCCTTCCTTTCTTCAAAATCAAAACAGCTTGGAACTCTCCATGTGGCTGGTTCTTTGTCTCCCCCTTTCTTCTAACATCATGCCATCATCAAAGGGTTTGATCCACGGCCAGACTCTTCTCATGAGCTCCAAGTACCTGATTCAAACAATGCACACACACTTGCATCAATTCTCAAGGGGAAAACCTATTCAAACAAGAATAAGTATAATTTTAGGTACTACCCTTGCATAAGAAGATGGACATTGGCTTCTCATATTAACACCATGATCTTGAGCAGTTTCTGTTGCTTGTTCTTCTACACCATACTTATCATGAACTTCTGAACCATGTTGCCTTTCTGGTTCTTGTTCATTGCTCCCTTCAGAATCAGGATGAGTGACTTCTTCAGCTTCTTGTTCAGTCTCTTGAGTAGGAGTTGGTTCTCTGGTGGTCTCCTTTTCTCTTGATAAACTGATTCCAAGATTTTGTAAGACGATCCTCAGGTTATAGGTTTTATCTGATGCTTGAGACAGATCGTTGAGTTCATCCTAATTCTTATCAGCAAAGAATCCCTTTCCTTCCATAAACTTCACATCTCTGGATACAAGTACTCTTCTTGTTTCAGGATTGTAGCATTTGTATCCTTTCTGTGTAGAAGAGTAACCAATGAACATAAACTTCATGCTCTTTGCTTCTAGCTTGTTCGTTTGCTCTCCTGGTATTAACACAAAGTAGGTGCATCCAAACACTCTGAGGTGATGAATGGATGGTCTGGTGTGGTTCAACACTTCATAAGGAGAGATATTCTTCAGTAACTTAGTTGGGATCCGGTTAATAAGGTAGCATGATGTCACCACAGCATCACTCCAAAATCTCTTAGGAACATTGGCATGGAACATCATTGATCTTGCAACCTCCATGAGATGCCTATTTTTCCTTTCAGCCACTCCATTTTTCTGAGGTGTATAAGGACAGCTTGTTTAGTGTATTATGCCATGTTTTGCCAAGTGATTCTTGAATGCATGAATTTTATACTCTCCTCCATTGTCTGATTTCAGTAAATTCACATTGGCCTTAAAGTGGTTAGTGACATAGGATTAAAAGTTTACAAATGCATCCAACACGCGATCCTTAGAAGGCAGCAGTGTTAACCAAGTATACTTTGATTTCTCATCTATAAAAGTGACAAAATACTTGTGATTATCCCTAGACAGACATGGAGAGGTCCAAACATCAGAATGAACTAAGTCAAAGCATTTCTCATAGATGGTTACTGATGTTGGAAACACAGATTTGCAATGCTTTCCTAGGTTGCTTGCTTCACAATCCAAGTGGCTAAATGACATATCAGGCATCATGAGTTCTAATGCACTAGAGTGTGGATGTCCTAATCTAGCATGCCAAGTAGTGCTATCACATAAATTAGTACTGGTCATGCATAAAGGAGCTGAAGAAGAAGGGGAACAAGGCTTAGTCTTTTGGAGATGGTATAAGCCATCTTTGTTGTTTCCTTCTCCAATCACCTTCCCTGTCTTAAGGTCCTGAAACTTAACATCATTAGGCCTAAAAACCACCTGAAAATTCAGGTCAACTATGGCCTTTTTCACTGAAAGTAAGTTAGAGGCAAAACCAGGCATATAGAAGGCAGTGGATTCTCTATCAAATAACTTAAGATTCCCTATTCCTTCTTTCTTCACCTTATCTCCATTGGCTATTACAAAATTCCCTAAGGTAGGCCTAACATCACTAATAAGATTCCTATCACTAATCATATGATGACTAGCTCCTGAATCTATTATGATTGGCTTAGAGATAAGGGTATGTGTACCAGACTTCTTAGAGGATATAATGGCTTTTGTTGCTTTGATTAGTGGCTCAATATCACTCATTCTGATAGGACCATCATTGATCATTGCGTTGTTCCACACTACTCCTCCACTAGAGTCACAGGTGAAGGCTGAATACATGGATGCACCTTTAAGAACTGGTTGATCCTCCTCCTTAAGTTTCCTTCCAGCAGGTTTGGTATCAAACCAGCTTTGCTTGATACTCTTCCTGACGTGTGTTTTCTTGGCCTTCTTGTATCCAGGTACCAGCATAATCCTTCCTTTCTTTTTGTGCATATCCTTTACAAGAGAAACTGGCTTCTTTTCTCTTTTAAAGAGAGTGTGAGATACTTGCTCCCTTTGAGCCAGAGCACACACGCCATTAAGGTTAGGGAGCTTGTCTTCTCTCAAACTATGCTTGATTAAGTGATTGTAGGATGGATTTAGGTTCATGAGAAGGCTGAAGGCTGAAGACTTCGTCTTGTTCATATCTTCCCTTGATGACCTCGGGATCCAAGGAGAAGGATCTAAGCACATCCATCTCTGCCCATAAGCTTCTGAACTTGCCAAAATACTGATTGAACTCCACTTCTTCCTGGTCCAAGTTGTTGATAATCCTCTTGACTTCAAATGCACGGCTCAGGTTGGAGAGATTCCCATACACTATTTGAAGACTCTCCCAATGATCCTTGGCAGTTTCACAATGTGAGTAAGCTTCCAAGATTGATTTTGTGAGAGAGTTTTGGATTAACTCAAGTGCTTGCTGATCTTCTCTGACCCACTTGTATTTATTCTTCAGACCATTTTGCCTGACTATCCTCTTGAGTCATCCTCTTTGAAGCTTCAGCCTTCATAATGTGACTGTCCAAAAGTCCATGACTCCCCAAGGTAACTCTGGCCACTCTTGATCATACCAAGTAGTTAGGACCCTCAAGGGTTACTGGAATCAAACTTCTTCTTTCTATTTCCAAGGTTGAATTTCTTTTACCCAGTGGACAATAGAATAAAGAACACTGAAATTTTGAATATAATAAAAACAGAATAGATTTGTGGGAAAAGAAGACTAACTAGAGCTTAATGCTCTGATAGAGATTCCTTGGTAAAAAGAAGAAAAGATCATTTTGAGATTGAAACAGAGTAGACAGACTGAAACAGGGGAAAACGGAGTAGCTGGAAAACAGAGTTGGAAGAACAGAATGGATTTTGCGGAATTTAAAGGGTTTAGGAGCTTAAAGCTCTATTACCATGTTAGAATTGTGAAAGTATGAGGGGAATAGTTGATTTTAGGTGAGATTTGGGTAAAGAACAATGAAGAACAGAGTAAGAACAAGAGAATTAGTTTATGGATAGTTTAGAGAGAGAGAGGAGAGAGAGTGACGAATTTGGAGATTGGGAGAGAGAAGGAAGATTATTCTCCTTAGTTTATTCATCTGCTTGAATTTACATTATATAAAGAGAGACCAGAGATTAATAAAAGAATAAACAAAGGAAATATCTTGCTGCTGGTTCAGGGGTGAAAGGGACAGGTCATGAACAACTCTTTGCTTAAGTAGAACATGTGATTCCCATTCAAACTGATTCAAACTCTTGCCTTTGGTCAACCTGAACCCCCATCGTCTATTTGGGTCCATAAGCAAGAGTTTGGCTCCAAATTTCACCTTTCTTGCCTTGTAAACCAAGCTAGGTCACCTCTGGTCAGCATGTACAGACAGAGTTAAAATACCTAACCAGATCACTTCTTCTTTTCTCTTTTGCTTCTTCTTCTTCTCCTCTTTGGTTCTTCATCTTAATACCTTATCCTCAAGGTTCAGTGCACTTGGACACACAGGAGTATTGAAATTCATGAGTGTTTGTCTCATGTCAAGAGAGTACTCAGTTAACTTGTAACTGAATACTCTTCAACCATTTAACATGAACTCACCATCATTAAAAGAAAGAGACAACCAATTGGTGGTTGAATCCTCTTAAACAGCCTACACTATAACCAAGATCCTAGACAACAAACTGGTTATGTGTGGAAAAGAATCTCTAATTTGAATCTAATCCTTGAGAAGTGACACAACACTTTCAGTTTGTGTACTTAAGATGAAGAGGAATCAGAATCAGTAAGCTAGAGTTTAAGAGAAGAAGATTAAGAAGAGTTTAGAGTGAGTTTGACAAGTATTAGGCTGCCTTAAGAGAGAAAGAGCTAAGGCAGCCTCTAAACCATAATACTTAACTCCTTACATTGTGAATATTGTTTAGACACAAGCAAGAGAGAGAGAGAGCCACGAATTTAGAGAGAGAGAAACTTGTCTATTGATTCTGGTAAGTGTTACAAGAGAGGGTGAATGTCTTTAAATAGACAATCACTTACAATAAACAATTACTAAATCAGAGTGACTAAACAACTAATATAGTTGAGAAATGGAAGAGGCCAGGAGGATATGGACAAGGGAAGGCACGACCAGATGAGGAGAAAGGGACAGGAGAGAGGTTGGCACAGCGTGCTTGAGTGAAAGTGACAGGTCCAGTTGCTTCCCCAAAGCAACCCATGTGACTTCTTCTTGTCTAATTCAAACCATCCTCTCTTATTCAAATTCAAACCAGCCTCTCTTATTCAAATTCAAACAGGTTTCCTTGACTTCTCAGTGGTTCTCAACGTCCATATTCAGTCTCTTAAACTCCTTTCTTGTCTTGCAAGGTAAGTTAGGTCAACATGGTAGCTTGTGGAGCAAGTTTGTACGGACATAACCTAATTAGCTTCTCTAGATGAACTCTCCTTTGATCATGAACGTTTTCTTCTGGTTTTCCTCTTCTTCATTTCAAAACTCCCCCTCAAGCTTGACCATAGGAGATGCTTGGACAAGCCTGGAACTGAGAGTATTTGCCTCATTAAAAACCTTAGTGTGGAAAACCTCATGGGGTAAAACCCTCACTTAGGGAAAAAGAGTGCAACTAATCTTAGCCTAGGGATTGGCAAGTGGGTTTCTGAGTCTTATGATCAAGTTTCAGGACTCATAAACCCTGGATCATGGCTTTACTTCAATGGCAAGCATGCACCAATGCCTTCCTTGCTTCACACTCAAAACTGCTTGGGACTCTCCATGTAGCTGGTTCATTGTCTCCCCCTTTCTTCTGACATCCTGCCATCATCAAAGGGTTTGATCCACGACTAGACTCTTCTCATGAGCTCCAAGTACCTGATTCAAATAATGCGCACACACTTGCATCACTTCTCAAGGGGCAAACCTATTCAAATAAGAATTAAGTATAGTTTTAGGTACTTCCCTTGCATAAGAAGATGGACATTGGCTTCTCATATTAACACCCCTCCTCAAGCTTGACCAGATAATGAGAGTATGTGGTCAAGCTTGGAAGATGAGAGCCAGTGATGATCACCAATGCCTTGATACCACAGCCCTCTTGGCTTGAATTGTGGCCTTTTCTCTTGAATTTACTTTTTGTCCACCCTCTTGGCATCAGGTAAGTAACTTCTGGGCAATCTCTCCACTGCTCCATTCATCCTCTCAACCATCTTGGGAGTTAATGGACACAATCAGTGTCCAAAGTGTTGATGGGCAGTGGGCTTCTCCATGGTTAGGAATATACATCTTGTGTAGGCTCTGATCATCATGGGCAGCCTGTCAACAAACACTAATACAAGCATCAGTAGACAACAAGAGACCAGAACATTGGTTGTCACCAAGTCTGATCTTTAAACACAAAATTTAAGCAACCACAGCAGCAATGGACAGATATCTTTTAGATTCTATCCTAGATACATTATCTGAATCCTAATCAACAAGACTAAGCATTCAGGCAATAACACCATCAATTTTCCTAAGGGCTGAAGAAAAACAATTCTTTCAAGACAGTTTAACAACCTTAGGCAGATTCGAAATAAGAGATTGTGAGAATAGAGAATTGAGTAACCAGAGTGAAAGTAACCAGAGAATAAATAGAAAATAGAGAATGATGTAACCAGAGTATTAGTAGCCAGAGAATTGGAGAATTGTGGAGAATAAGTAACTTGGGAATCAGAGAAAAGAGAATAGAGAATTGCTCAAGAGTTCTAATGAACAGAGTTTTGCTCTGTTTTCTTGAGTTTTGCGGAAGCATAAACAGCCAGGAGCATCCAATACTAATCAAGAGTTTGGTGCTTTATTAGCTGAAACACAATGGACCATTGAACAATTAATTTGCTCACTCATCTTAGACATGTGCCACTGGAATAACTCATAAACTGAAGTTTTCCAGGGCTTGCAACAAAAGAACGAATAGAATAACACATGAACAAGTGTTTTCTGTGGCTTAGTAACACGATCCTAGGATGCTTCTTTGGTTGATGGGAGGATAGATCCTTGCAATAACGAATCAGAGACTCAAGTTCTTCAAGGCTGTGGATTGAATAATGACACATGAGGAATGAGAGAACTCTTGATACTCCTAGATGACTAGTTCGGATATGACACAACGAGATAGACACATTTAAGGCTCTGGGTATTACACACTAGAAGAACACTCGACAACTAGAGAGAGAGCCGTCAAGAAGAACAAAAGACTTTGATATTAGATTGCTTAAGTTCTCAGGGGTTGGCGAAAACCCTTAAATAACGAAACCAAAGAACATGCTCTAGGGTTTCGGAAACTATAACATAAAAACCATAGTCTTAAAATAACATAAAGTAAAATAGATAGTCTTCAAGTACTTTAGGGCCGAGATAGGGCCTAGGTGATTTGTAAGACAAGTCGTGGCCTCATTAAAAACCTTCCTCCAGAAAACCTCGTGGGAAAAAACAAAAGCAAGGAAAAGAGCACACACCAAATGTCTTGCCTAAACACTAGCTCAGCTTGATGTAGAGATAGCTTGAATGGTGATCAAGATATCTCGGACCATCAAACCGTGTCCAAGACTTTCTTCTTGTTTTGGATCAGAAGTGAGTAATCCTCCAATGATCTCTTTGAGTTTCTTGGATCTGGAACGGGTCATGGGACTTTCTGGAATGGTCAAAGCATCATCACCAGGCGGCTTGTATTTGTAGCATCAGGTGGCTCATCTAAGATCTCTTTACCCTCTTTGGTAAGCTGGTCCATGATCACATCATCCCCTCCCTCTTGAAAAGGATTTGTCCTCAAATCTGTTTCATCATCAACAAAGGGAACCAAGTCAGAAACATTGAAGATATTAGACACATCATACTTACCTTTGAGATCAAGTTTATAGGCATTGTCGTTGATCTTGTGGATGATCTCGAATGGCCCATCAATTCTTGGCATCAGCTTGGACTTCCTCTCGCTGGGGAACCTCTCTTTCCTTAGATGAATCCAAACCTTGTCACCAACATCAAAGAGCTGCACACGCCTTCCCTTGTTGGCTTGCTTCTCATAGTACTTAGTTTTCTGTTCAATGTTTTGTCTAGCCTTCTCATTGATTTGCTGGACCATCTCAGCTTTCTTTTTACCGTCCACACTAACTCTTTCACACTCAGGTAAGGGCATTAGATCCAAAGGAGAGGTGGGATTGAACCCATAAACAATTTCAAAAGGAGAATACTTAGAAGCAGAATGCATGGCATGATTGTATGCAAATTCGCAATGAGGTAAGTAATCTTCCCAAGTTTTCAAGTTCTTTTTGATGAATGCACGCAGGAGGGTTCCTAGAGTCCTATTAACTACCTCAGTTTGCCCATCAGTTTGCGGATGCATGTAGTAGAGAACAGCAACTTAGTGCCTAGCTTAGACCAAAGAGTCTTCCAAAAGTAACTAAGAAACTTAATAACTCTATCCGAAACTATAGTCCTAGGCATGCTATGTAAACAAACAACCTCTTTAAATAACAAGTTCGCAACATGCAATGCATCATCAGTCTTATGACAAGGTATGAAATGTGCCATTTTAGAGAACCTATCAACAACAACAAAGATAGAGTCCTTTCTGGTTCTAGTCCTAGGCAATCCAACAATGAAATCCATAGATATGTCATTCCAAGGATGGTGAGGGATTGGTAAAGGAGTGTACAAACCATGAGACTGGACTTGGGACTTAGCGTGCTTGAAAGTAGCACACCTTCCACAGATTTTCTCAACATCTCTTTTCATGTGGGGCCAATAGAAGTGATCCTGCAAAACTTTAAGAGTTTTGGCAATCCCAAAATGACCCATTAGACTGCCCCCATGGGATTCCCTAATGAACAGATCTCGTAGAGAACTGTTAGGCACACACAACCTGTTATCATAGAACAAGAATCCATCTTGCCTAAAGTAGTGTCCTGCATCAAATTTCTCACAAGACACATAAACTTCTTTAAAGTCAAGGTCAGTCTCATACATGTCTTTAATCTGCTCAAAACCAAGTAGCTTAGCATCAAGAGTGGTCAAGAGAACATGCCTCCGAGATAGTGCATCAGCAACTATGTTCTCCTTACCTTGTTTTTATTTGATCACATATATGAAGGTCTCAATGAACTCAACCCACCTAGCGTGTCTCTTACTAAGCTTACTCTTCCCTTTGAGATACTTTGGGGACTCATGATCAGTGTGGATGACAAACTCCTAGGACCACAAGTAATGTTGCCATGTTTGCAAGGCCCTCACCAAAGCATGGAGTTCTTTGTCATAGGTAGCATAGTTGAGAGTGGCTCCTCCAAGCTTCTCACTGAAGTAGGCGATGGGTTTCCTATCCTGCATCAACACAGCACCAATTCCAATCCATGAGGCATCACATTCAATCTCAAAGGTTTTAGTAAAGTCAGGAACCATTAAGAGAGGTGATTGAGTAAGCTTCTCTTTAAGGGTTTGGAATGTGGCTTATTGTGCTTATCTCCATTTGAATCCTACATCCTTTTTGATTACTTCAGTCAATGGAGCTGCAATGGTGCTAAAGTCCCTCACAAAGTGCCTGTAAAAACCAGCAAGCCCGTGGAAACTTCTCACTTCTCCTACTGTGGTTGGGCTTGGCCAGTCCATGATGGCTTTCATCTTCTCCTCGTCCACCTTAACTCCATCTACACTCCCAAAAAATCCTAGAAAGACCAAGTTATCTGCGCAAAAAGTACACTTCTTCAAGTTGGCAAAGAGTTTCTTATTCCTCAACACATTAAGAACAGCCCTAAGATGTTCTATATGATCCTCAAGGTTCTTGCTATATACTGAGATGTCATCAAAGTACACAACAACAAAGATGCCTATGAATGATCTAAGAACATGATTCATCAACCTCATGAATATACTAGGTGAATTTGTCAATCCGAATGGCATAACTAACAACTCATACAAATCATGCTTAGTCTTAAATGCAGTTTTCCATTCATCTCCTTCTTTCATCCTAATTTGATGATAGCCACTTTTCAAATCTATCTTAGAAAAGATGAAAGAACCATGTAATTCATCAAGCATACCATCTAATCTAGGGATAGGATGGCGATACTTCATTGTGATGTTGTTGATTGCTCTACAATCAACACACATGCGCCAAGTACCATCCTTCTTAGGCACAAGGAGCACTGGTACAGCACATGGACTCAAACTCTCTCGGATGTGGCCCTTCTCCATGAGTTCCTCTACATGTCTTTGCAACTCCTTTGTCTCAACCAGATTGGTTCTGTAAGCTGGCCGGATTGGAAGAGTAGATCCTGGAACAAATTCTATCTGATGCTCAATCCCATGCAAGGGAGGTAAACCAATGGGGTTGTCCTCTGGAAATACATTTTGAAACTCGTGCAAAAGAGAAACCATTTCACTCGGATACACTGGTGTAGGATCTGTTAAGTTCAAAAGATTTTCTATAAAAACAAGTAAGATAGCCGGTTGTTTATAGAAGAGAGTTCTCTTGATATCACCCATGTTTGCATAGAAGTTTTGTTGCTTAGTTCCAGCCGGTTTGAGATCAATCTCTTTCTTCTTTTGGAGCTGAATCTGATCATGCTGAACTTCCTTAGGGGTCTGTAGAACCAGGACAGTCTTGCGGCCCTTGAACTCAAATGAATGCTTGTTGGTGAAACTATCATGTATGACTCGGCGATCAGATTGCCAAGGCCTCCCAAGAAGTATGTGACCAGTTTCCATAGGTAGGACATCACACAAGACCTCATCTTCATATTGTCCTATGCCTAAGGGAATTAGAACTTGATTAGAGACCCTCATGGTGCCTTCATCATTAAGCCATTGTAGCCGGTAAGGTTTTGGGTGCTTTTGAACCTTCAAACGCAACTTCTTTACCATTGTCTCACTAGCAGCATTCACACAACTACCTCCATCAACTATAAGGCTGCAAACCTTTCCTTGGACCAAACACCTTGTATAGAACAGGTTCTTACGTTGCTCTAGCTCTTCAGTTTTTTTTTGAGGCTTAGGAGTCTCCTTGTTACTTAAAGCTTCCCTTGGACCGGTCCTTCTTCATGTTCTTCCTCAGTTTCTTGGTTGTCAGATTCGGTGCCTTCATCTTCTGAAACATACTCACCATCTTCTAGAAGAATCATGTCCCTCTTGTTGGTACACTCATTAGCGTAGTGACCTCGTCCTTTGCACTTGACATCCCGAGCTCTAGAACTAGAAGCCTCGGCCTTGCCTTTTCCCTTGTCAAGGGTGCTACTTGGTTTGGTCTCTTCCCTCGGGTAGGTTTTGTTTTCTTTCTGATATGGCCTAGACTCCTTAAGATAGGTTGGCTTTTCCTCCTTAGTGTTGTGTAACCGATTAGACCCAAAGCTGGTTTGTGAATGTCCCTTCCTCTTAAGCTGTTGCTCCACAAAATTAGCTTTGTGTAACATCTCTTCTAACTCCACGTAATGTTGCATCTCTACATTGTCTTGTATCTCACGGTTTAGACCACACAGAAACCTTGATATTGTGACTTCTCTATCTTCTGATATACTAGCCCTCAGCGTGAGTATCTCCATCTCCTGGTAATATTCGTCTACTGATCTTGAACCTTGAGTGAGCTTTCTGAGCCTATGATGCAAGTCTCTATGGTAATGACTTGGAACAAACCTCTTGCGCATGATAGATTTCATCTCTGGCCATGTTTCAATAGGTTCCTCACCATTCCTCCTTCTGTTTGTAACATACTGATCCCACCAGATTAGAGCATAGTCATAGAACTCAGTAGCAGCTATCTTGATCTTCCTTTGATTTGTGTACTGCTTACACTGAAAGACCAGCTCAATCTTCTTCTCCCATTCAAGATAGGCATCCGGATCAGTTTTTCCATGGTGGAGGTATCTTGATCTTTAAACCAGCAACCTCATCTCTCTGGTTTATCCTACCTTCTTGACCACATCTCTGTCTCTTTTGGCTTTGTCTTGATGATGAACTGATGTGTTCATATAGTTATCAGTTTCTTCAGTAGCTCGCCTTACTTCCTCTCTCAACTATTTACGGAAATCATTGAGGCTGGACTTCATCATCTCTGTCATCGTAGCTATCATGGATTGGTTCAGTTGAGCAATCATGGCTTCCATGAGTAACTTGTTCTTCCGGACTAACTCGGCTTCTTCATCAGTTTCGGTTCCCATAGGTACCTACACCAACGAAACACAAACACAAGTAAGTAGTTCAAGGTAATTCACAAGAAGGAACAACAAAATATTCAACAAAAAATAATACTTGCTCGGCAAGGAACAACTTATTCGGCTAGGTTTAAAAAACTACTAGGGTTTTCGCTCAAATCTAAAAAAAGGAAAGTTCCAAAATTTTGGCTAAAACACAAAGCACACGAGCAGCCCTAAAACAATCTCTAGTTCTACTTTTATTCAAGTTGATAAAGAAATATGACGGCGGAATCAAAAAGAAAATTCAAAAGGAACGAGAACTTCCCTAACCAAAGCAACTCTGATACCACATGACACGATCCTAGGATGCTTCTTTGGTTGATGGGAGGATAGATCCTTGCAAGAACGAATCAGAGACTCAAGTTCTTCAAGGCTGTGGATTTAATGGTGACACAAGAGGGATGAGAGAACTCTTGATACTCCTAGATGACTAGTTCGAATATGACACACCGAGAGAGACACCCTTAAGGCTCTGGATATTACACACCAGAAGAACACTCGACAACTAGAGAGAGAGCCGTCAAGAAGAACAAAAGACTTTGATATTAGATTGATTAAGTTCTCAGGGGTTGGCGGAAACCCTTAAATAAAGAAACCAAAGAACATGCTCTAGGGTTTCGGAAACTATAACATAAAATCCATGGTCTTAAAATAACATAAAGTAAAATATATAGTCTTCAAGTAGTCTTGGGCCGAGATAGGGCCTAGGTGATTTGTAAGACAAGTCGTGGCCTCATTAAAAACTTTCCTCCGGCAAACCTCGTGGGACAAAACAAAAAGCAAGGAAAAGAACACATACCAAATGTCTTGCCTAAACACTAGCTCAGCTTGATCTAGAGATAACTTGAATGGTGATCAAGATATCTCGGACCATCAAACCGTGTCCAAGACTTTCTTTTTGTTGTGGATAAGAAGTGTGTTATCCTCCAATGATCTCTTTGAGTTTCTTGGCTCAGGAACGGGTCATGGGACCTTCTGCAATGGTCAAAGCATCATCACTAGGCGGCTGGTATATGGTAGCATCAGGTGGCTCATCTAAGATCTCTTTACCCTCTTTGGTAAGCTGGTCCATGATCACATCACTTAGACAACAATTAATCCAATGGATCAAAACAGTTTGTCCACTAGTCAAAGAGATGCTCCATTAAGAAAAAGCTATTACCCAATGGATAAAGCATAATGGTAGAGCATTTTTGAAATCTTTCTCTTCCTCAAGCTCGATTCAAGATACTAACAAGTAATGTCCAAGCTAACAAAATATCAGAGTGGGAGAGAAATGATTTATTAAAACAAAAAGGAGATAAAAGAGGTGAGTTTAATCCCAAAGAAGAGCAACAAAGCTCTGATACCATGTTGAAATTCATGAGTGTTTGTCTCATGTCAAGAGAGTATTCAGTTAACTTGTAACTGAATACTCTTCAACCATTTAACAAGAACTCACTATCATTAAAAGAAAGAGACAACCAACTGGTGGTTGAATCCTCTAAAACAGCCTACACTGTAACCAAGATCCTAGACAGCAAACTGTTTATGTGTGGAAAAGAATCTCTAGTTTGAATCTAATCCTTGAGAAATCACACAAAACTTTCAGTTTGTGTACTTAAGATGAAGAGGAATCAGAATCAGTAAGCTAGAGTTTAAGAGAAGAAGATTAAGAAGAGTTTACAGTGAGTTTGACAAGTATTAGGCTGCCTTAAGAGAGAAAGAGCTAAGGCAGCCTCTAAACCATAATACTTAACTCCTTACATTGTGAATATTGTTTAGACACAAGCAAGAGAGAGAGAGAGTCACGAGTTTAGAGAGAGAGAAACTTGTCTATTGATTCTGGTAAGTGTTACAAGAGAGGGTGAATGTCTTTAAATAGACAATCACTTACACTAAACAATTACTAAATCAGAGTGACTAAACAACTAATATAGTTGAGAAATGGAAGAGGCCAGGAGGATATGGACAAGGGAAGGCACGATCAGATGAAGAGAAGGGGACAGGAGAGAGGTTGGCACAGACTGCTTGAGTGAAAGTGACAGGTCCAGTTGCTTCTCCAAAGCAACCCATGTGACTTCTTCTTGTCTAATTCAAACCAGCCTCTCTTATTCAAATTCAAACAAATTTCCTTGACTTCTCAGTGGTTCTCAACGTCCATATTCAGTCTCCCAAACTCCTTTCCTTTCTTGCATGGTAAGTTAGGTCAATATGGTAGCTTGTGGAGCAAGTTTTTACGGACATAACCTAATTAGCTTCTCTAGATGAACTCTCCTTTGATCATGAACGTTTTCTTCTGGTTATTCTCTTCTTCATTTCAACAGGGAGAAAGGAAGGAAACCTTATCCTCGCGGAGGTAACTTCTCTGGTTTTACCCGGAGTAACTTTGGTCGCCCAAACTCACTTTTGGTCGACTATGGTTGTACGGCCTAACTTGTACGGCCTGACCTGTACGGACTTGTACAAAATTGTACGGACACCTCCAAACTTCTTCCTCTTCATTTCATAAGCCATTTCCAGCCTTCTTCTTAGATCATAAACCCATCTCTTATTTGGTTCAACAATATTTACCACAAAAGTATTTGTGTATGTCTTTCTAGATTTAGATTAATTTATTGTGCTCACTGCCTATTTAAAAGGCAGTTCATGTAACTGATTTGTTTAAGAAGAGTGAAGAGCTCTTTCTTCATATACTTTGTCACTAAACTCTCTCATTCTCTAAGTCTCTCCATTCTCTCTGGTTACTCAGGAGCTCAGTCTCCAATACTCTCCATTCTCTCCAAACTCTCATTCTCAGTTACTTACACTCTCAGCAATCTTGCTTATTCTCTCTGATACTCATACAAACTCTAATTCTCTCTGGTCCATTCTAAACCAGACAACTAATCTTACTTTTCCTCTTCATATTATCTCCATTCTCATACTATGAGATTTATTCAACTTCCTGTTCACTTTCCACTGATTAATGGTTTCAAATAAAGCTTATTACATCTTGGTTCTGTTAGAATTCATGAGTGTTTGTCTCATGTCAAGAGAGTATTCAGTCAACTTGTGACTGAATTCCCTTCTACCAACAACAAGAACTCACAACTACAAGGAAGAGACAATCAACTTGTGATTGAATCCTCTCAGCAAAACACTCTACACACCATATGAATCTAACAAGATAAAGTGGCTGTGAGATTGATACAAGAACTAGAATTAAACTATCTCTAGTATGAATCTATCCTTGTGAAGTAACACAACACTTATAGTTTGTGTGCTTAAGACTAAAAAGAGATAGACTCAGTAAGCTAGAGTAAGAGAAGATTAATAAAGAGTTTAGAGGTGATTTTAACAAGTATTAGGCTGCCTTAAGAGAGGAAGAGCTAAGGCAGCCTCTAAACCATGATGCTTAACTCCTTACATTATAAATATTGATTAAACACAAGCAAGAGAGAGAGCCACGAATTTAGAGTGAAAAACTTGTTCTTATTACTTGCTTAATTCAGAATCAAGATACAACACATATATAGAGTTTAAACTTGCATGAAAGGGGACAAGGAGACAAGAACATCATAATTGGGTTTGGAATAGTAATATCCACTCCCAACAACTCCAATTTGAATTTGAACTTGTAGATCCACATTTGAACTTCAAATCCCCTTCTAGAAGCTTTCTTAGGCGTGCTCAGGTTGAGCTGAGAAAGCCTCTCAGCTTCCTTGCCTTCCAAGCCACTCTAGACTAAATCACTCTTGCTTGAGCGGGCAGCAGAACACCTGCAACTTGTAACTGGTGTAACTTCCAAACCATAACTCTTTTTGGACTGATTCCAATTCGCCGCGTGCCCTTGATGAGTGTAGAATGTAGGACAATTGGTTTCATGGTCAAATTCTTCATGGTTAGGAATTTACACCCCTTTTCCTGAGACATGCCAGTGTGAACTCCATCACTAGCATTTTTCTTCTTCATTCTAATACTCCCCCTCAAGCTTGACCATAGGAGATCCTTGGCAAGCTTGGAACCTTGAAGAAGCTCCCTCATTAAAAACCTTAGCAAGAAAACCTCATGGGACAAAACTTTCTAAGGGAAAAAGAGTGGACTTCTACAAAGCCTAGGAATTGGCCAATGAGTTCTATGTGTCTTAGAACCAGTGTGGTTGGACACATAGACTCTGGATCAAGGCCTTTCTTAAAAAAACAAGTATGAACTCCATAACTTGCGCACATCATTTCTTGGATCATCTCTTCTACAAGCTGGTTTGTTGTCTACCTCTTTCTTGTGACTTCTTGCCATCTTCAAGGAGAGTTATGGTCTACCAGCTTATGCTATAGAGAACTCCAAGTACCTTCTACATAATGCATAAACACTTGCATCAATTCTCAAGGCATAAACCAATCAATTCATATTTATAGATTGAAATGGTTACTCCCCTTGCATATGGTTGGTATGAATGGTGAGGAGTGTCTCTTGGACACTTGAATCCTCCATATTATCTGAGGTGAGGCAATGGACGACTTGGACCTTCAGGATAGCTCACCATTACCCCTCCTCAAGCTTGATCCGGAGAGAATAAGTGAAGGATCAAGCTTGGAAGTGAGCACATTGAGTATTGAAACCAGGAGCGCATCACCCCTACAGCTGCGCTTAAGTCAACCGGCTCCTCCCTTAGTCTTTTCTCCACTGCCTCTTGTAAGTCTTTTGAACCAGGAGCTCAACACCCAAACAGGCTGCGCTTCTTCAACCGGTTTCACACACAAAACATCTCTCCATGGTCAGGAATGTACATCATGTGTAGGCTCTGAATGACACAGGAATATACATCATGTGTAGGCTCTGATCAGCATGGACAATGTCCTTATTCTTTGTCTTGGACTGGTGATGAACAGAGACAACACTTGTGTACCTGAAACACCACTCAAACTCCAGCAAGAATTAGACCACACACACTAGGATCAGACCTTGATAACTCACCAATTCTGATCCCAATGATTTAAGAAAAGTAACCAGTGAATAAGTAACCAGAGAGTAAGTGAATGAGTAACAAGAGAGTGAGAGAATGAGTAACCAGAGTATTAGTAAAATGATCCATGGCATGGTCCATGATCAAACTGGGAGAGAACCAGTCACATCTGAGCTGATCCATCAACTTCACCCAAAAGGTCTCCATTGGTTCTAACTTCAGTATGCGCTTGCACCTCCAGGCAATAGACTCCTTCTGTCAAGCTGATCCATCGCTTTCCACCACACTCTTCACACCAGGTTCTTCAAGCTGGGGTAATCGGTTCTAACTTCAGATATGTTCTGTGCCCACACATTTAACTTCATGTCTCAATGAGACTATGATCATATCAGTCATTTGAATCTGTGAACTTAGAACATCAAAAAAAAAAATCAGTGGTGGAACTTCCTAGTAAGGGCACACTCACGCTTGTGGAAGTTCCAAGAGTGCCAAAGGAGAGTGAATGATCATTGTAAAATGAGAGAGATTAATAACTAGAAATTGAGTATAAGTAACCAAAGTGTATTAGATGTAACCAAGAGTATAGTGGATGATTGTGAGATGGAGAGTATAAGCGGAAGCATCTTCAGTCCATGACCTTCAAGGTTCTATGTCTGAGCAAAACATCAAACCACAGCACTAAGGCGTTCATGGTTGATCACCAATTCTGGAGAGGCAATGACTTCTCAACCAGTCTTTCCTTACATGGATGCAAGGACATGCTCCTTTCAAGAGATTTCTGCAACCTTAACAACAACAACTAATTCATTAAGAGATTAGATCACACAAAGGTGATTTCTGGAGGAAAGAACAAGGGTTGAATGGAACACAATTCTTTGTCCATCAACCAAGTTCAAAGGCCATAAAGGCCAAGAGAAGAAAACCTTTTCACAAATGGTTTGAAAACCTTTTCTTTCAAAGAAATCTTGCAAAGCAATTTAAAGCAATTTTCTAAGGAATTAAATCCTTTTACAATGGTTTTAATAAACCAAGAATTCATCAAGAACTTATCAAAAATAATTTTAAAATACTTTTCCAGAATTTTAAAAATACTTTCCAAAACCTTTTCATAAGGAAAATCAATTTCCAAAATATTTTCAAGAGTATTCAAACTCAAAACAATCTTTTAATTACTCTTCCTCCCTCAAGCATATATTTTTACAGACTTAATAGCCCAAGCTTATTAAGAAAAACAAGAGGAGAGGAATAAAAGAGTTTGAAATCACAATGCAAAAATTTTTCAGAATTCAAAATCCTTTCAAAGAACACACATATCTTTGAAATCGATTTTTTTTTTAAGTGTTTTTCAAGACACAAGTTTAATCTTTTCTCCCTCCCTCAAGCCGGTATGAACAGACTTTATTCTTTCATCCAAAAGCTTAAACAATGAGGAGATCAAGGGGAGAGTCATTGATTTAAAAAAAAAAAACTTTTAAAGACTTGCATCTTGAGTAAACACTCAGATTTTGAAATCATAACTCATCTAAACTCTCTACTGTCCAAGTTTTGAATCCTAGCCACATAGCTCCTCAAAACTAATTTGAGTCAGAGAGAGAGAGAGTTTCAGATGAAGAAACAGACACAAAAGAAGTGAGTTCATCCCAAGAAGAGCAACAAGGCTCTGATACCATGTTAGAATTCATGAGTGTTTGTCTCATGTCAAGAGAGTATTCAGTCAACTTGTGACTGAATTCCCTTCTACCAACAACAAGAACTCACAACTACAAGGAAGAGACAATCAACTTGTGATTGAATCCTCTCAGCAAAACACTCTACACACCATATGAATCTAACAAGATAAAGTGGCTGTGAGATTGATACAAGAACTAGAATTAAACTATCTCTAGTATGAATCTATCCTTGTGAAGTAACACAACACTTATAGTTTGTGTGCTTAAGACTAAAAAGAGATAGACTCAGTAAGCTAGAGTAAGAGAAGATTAATAAAGAGTTTAGAGGTGATTTTAACAAGTATTAGGCTGCCTTAAGAGAGGAAGAGCTAAGGCAGCCTCTAAACCATGATGCTTAACTCCTTACATTATAAATATTGATTAAACACAAGCAAGAGAGAGAGCCACGAATTTAGAGTGAAAAACTTGTTCTTATTACTTGCTTAATTCAGAATCAAGATACAACACATATATAGAGTTTAAACTTGCATGAAAGGGGACAAGGAGACAAGAACATCATAATTGGGTTTGGAATAGTAATATCCACTCCCAACAACTCCAATTTGAATTTGAACTTGTAGATCCACATTTGAACTTCAAATCCCCTTCTAGAAGCTTTCTTAGGCGTGCTCAGGTTGAGCTGAGAAAGCCTCTCAGCTTCCTTGCCTTCCAAGCCACTCTAGACTAAATCACTCTTGCTTGAGCGGGCAGCAGAACACCTGCAACTTGTAACTGGTGTAACTTCCAAACCATAACTCTTTTTGGACTGATTCCAATTCGCCGCGTGCCCTTGATGAGTGTAGAATGTAGGAAAATTGGTTTCATGGTCAAATTCTTCATGGTTAGGAATTTACACCCCTTTTCCTGAGACATGCCAGTGTGAACTCCATCACTAGCATTTTTCTTCTTCATTCTAATAGGTTCCTCCAGGTTTGATTAAAATCAAGAATATATTGGCATATGTTCGAACATGCTAATCTGGAATCACCTGAATAGAAAGTGGGATAGCTTCTTCCTCATAACTCCTATGAAATATATTAAACTTCGTGGTCACTGTCCACTGATTAATGGTTCCAAATCATGCTTCTTACATCTTGGTTCCTCCTGGTTTTATTAGAATCAAGAAGATATTGCAATATGTTCAAATATGCTAATCTTGAATCACCTAAATAGAAAGTGGGATAGCTTCTTCCTCATGACTCCTATGAGATTTATTCAACTTTGTGGTCACTGTCCACCTATTAATGGCTTCAAATAATGCTTCTTACATATTGTTTCCCCTGGGTTAGAATCCAGAATATATTGGCATATGTTCGAACAGGCTAATCTAGAATCACCTGAATAGAAAGTGGGATAGCTTCTTCCTCATGACTCCTATGAGATTTATTCAACTTTGTGGTCACTGTCCACCGATTAATGGCTTCAAATAATGCTTCTTACATCTTATTTCCCCTGGGTTAGAATCAAGAATATATTGGCATATGTTCTAACAGGCTAATCTAGAATCACCTGAATAGAAAGTGGGATAGCTTCTTCCTCATGACTCCTCTGAGATTTATTCAACTTCGTGGTCAATTTCCTCTGATTAATGGTTCCAAACCATGCTTCTTACATCTTGGTTCCTCCTGGTTTGATTAGAATCAAGAAGGTCTTGCAATATGTCCAAACAGGCTAATATTGATTCACCTGATTATAAAGTGGGATAGCTTCTTGATGGACCCCTTAGGACGAGATCCTTTATCCCTGATTCTTTTGAAGGAAGATCTGATGGTTTTGAGAGAGATCTGGGTTGATTTTGATGATGATGGATGGATTGATTTGATGGACTTCAGAAATGATCTATGGACTGATCAGATCTCGTGTAGATGAGTCTAAGATCAAGAGAATGAACTCTGTTTAGATCAAAGACGAGTTTTGCAATCAGAGAATGAACTCTTAGCAATCAGTGTTCAAAGATGAACAAGGGATTCACAGATTTAGAGAAATTTTTGTTATAAAAAAGGTGAATGAATATTATTCTGGTCGTGCATCCCCTTATATAGGACTTACAATTTGTGGAAATGAAAGACAAAGTGTAGAAAATAAGAAATTTAGAAACTATGAATGTAGACTTGATTTTGGATCAGAATAAGGTTTTTTGTTGATTGACTCTTGGCATGCCCACGACCTAGAATTCTTGCTGACTCTCTCTTGGTATTCTTTGTGAGAATGGGCTTGAAATGGACTGAACAAAGGCTGGTCGAATTTGGCATGAAACAGGCCCACAATGAATTTGTTATGACTTTCTTCTGGGGCTGAAATTACTTCTCCTTGGGACTCTTGATCCAAAACGTGGCCATAAGCTTTCTTGGACATATTGGAAATGTAATACATATTTAGGATTCATAGAAGAATGCATAGGTTCACCAAGGAGGAACAAGAACTTCATTAGATCATCAGGTGGCCTCCATGAACCGATATGACCGAGAAAGTGAATTCTTTGATCATCTCTTGTAACCCCACGGACTGGACTGGTTTTGGTTTCACTATAATGCTCTTCATGGTCAGTTTATGGAGTGAGATAGTCTCTAAACTCCCATTTGAGCTCTGGTTGGTCTTTCTTCATCACAAGCTTCTTCATGGTCCAACTTGGGTAGTTTTGGTTAATTGCACAGCTAGGAAGGGTTACATCATCCCCTCCTCCTTTAAAAGGATTTGTCCTCAAATCTGCATCACCTATATTAAAAGGAAACAAGTTAGAAGTGAGACAAATGATCAACAGCATAAGCATGAAAGCAACATAAAGTAAGGTTTTGGACAGAAACTTCCTTGGAGTTTTGAAGCCATTTTCCTCAAGTACTTCCATCTCCAAATCTCAGGCTGATGAGCATAGTCTCTGCTCTCGTTCCTTACATTCCTTCGAGTCTTAACCTGTTGATCCTGGACACTCAAAATAGAGACTAGATATCCAGAACTATTAGTGCAAGACATGCCCTTGTTTAGATCAAAATCCAAACTTTCTTTCCCTATATCATGCAGCAAACGTTTCAGACCTTGATGATGCATATCAAAGTAACTGTTGTAAACCAGAATGGTATCAATGCATGTATTAACATAGAACAACTTCAAAACATGCCTAACTTGTTCAGATTCAGAAAACAAAAGTTTAAGTTCAAGATCAGATTCAGAACCAGTTAGCAGTCTCACAAGTTCATCATGACTTTCAAAGAATGTGTTGTACACTAATATATCATCAAATCTCACAACAAAATCATTCTTCAAGCATAATCAAAAACAAACCAAGATTTTTCAGTTTCAGAACATAAACTAGCAGGTTTCAAAACAGAATCCGAAACAAACTTGGATTCAGCCCTAAGTGATTTTGGTTCCTGCAACTTCTTAGGTTTGTTCAGGGCATAAGAAAATGTAAATAAATTATCAGAGACCATTTCATGCCTAGAAAAAATCAGATCAAAGACATTATCTTTACAACAAGCAAATGAATCACAAGGTTTTCTGAAATAGAAATCAGGTTGTTGCAGGACAAGCTCTAATGTCTTTTCAAGGTGATCCAGGCTTTTGCTATGTTCCATAAACTTATCAAAACTCAAAACAAGGCTAGAACTGGTCACACTACCACATTGAAAACGATTTTGATCAGAGATTTTATCAGGTTCACGTTTCTTAAGAGAATGAATCATGTTATCAAAACAGTGTCTGAAACACAAAATTCTTTTACTCTTTCAAGACCGAAACGTTTTACATCACTAGAAGAGATCAAAACAAAGAAATCAGACACATAATTAACCATAAAAAGATCCTTACAGTGCTCTTGAGAGTCCAAAGAGAATGACTTAGCATCTATTTCTGCTTCAATGTTGTTTGGCTGCTCCAACTCTTCTTCAGGTGGTGAACTCTTTTGTGCTTCCTCTGCTGGGTTTTCTTCTGATACCTGAGACACTAAAACAAGGCTCCTCGGTGGTACCGGTTCCAGATAAGTTAGTTCATCACAGGTTTTATTGACAACAAGTTCACACTGAGGAGAGAAAAGAGAAAACTCATTATCTGTCTCAGGTTCTTTACTTACCTTAGATGGCTCTGTTTTTAGCTTTTGGATAGCTGATTCCTTATTAGAACACAATGGCTCACTGACTCTTGAGAGAGGACGTGGGTCTGGCCTTCTTTGCTTATGTGTCTGAGACTTTCTTGGGTGATTATGATCATGGCGAGTTCTTGTCTCCTCTTTGGCAAGTCTTAGTTGTTTTCTGTTGTTGTTACCATAAACAAAGTGTTTCAGGTCAAACCAGGATGCAACTTGTGCATGTCCTGTTCTTCTTCTGGTAGTAACAAGTTGATCCCACCATTTAATGGCATCACCATAGAATTCTGTTGTAGCCAATCTAACCTTCTTTCTTTCTGAGTAGTTTTGGCCATCAAAGACAAGTTGCATTTTCTGCTCCCACTCCAAGTTGCCATCATTGTCGTTTTTGCCACAGAAATATGGTATTCTGCTCCTCCTTTTGATCTTAGCCTCCTTCTGAACCTGTGAAACAGTACCAAAGAAATCATCAGCATGTTTCTGTTGAAATGGATAAGTCTTTTTTCATTCTCTTCATTATCTCATACATCATTGTTTCCATTTGCAATTCATTCCATGTCACAGTTGGTTCTTTCTTTCTTTTACTGACATCTCCAGCCATGGTTTCCTGTTACAATCTCAACAAGAAAAGTTAGCACAGATATTTGCAAGATTGCAAGATTTTTGCTTGCAAGAGCCTTTATCACCAGGGCTGGATTTCTCCTCAGCCAGGCTGGATTTCTCCTCAGCCAGGCTGGATTTCTCCTCAGCCAGGCTGGATGTCTCCTCAACTTTCTATGTTTTTTTTTTCCTATTTTCTTTTTGATAATCTGGTTGGTCCTCTTGCAGATACAATAGATAGACAAAAAAGAGTGTTTGATAAAGCGAACAAAGATTAAATGATCAACAAAATCCCAAAAACAAAAAGAATGTGAAAAGTCATAATCAAACCAGAGATCAATAGCCTTCAAATCTGCTATGATACCACTTGATGGACCCCTTAGGACGAGATTCTTTGTCCCTGATTCTTTTGAAGGTTGATCTGATGGTTTGGATGATGGATGATGATGGTTCTGATGGATAGAAGTCGAAATGGTTGATGAACTTCAGTGAAGATCTGTGGATTGATCAACACTTGTGTAGATGTGTCCTTGATCAAGAGAATGAACTCTGTTTAGATCAAAGACGAGTTTTGCAATCAGGGAATGAACTCTTAGCAATCAGTGTTCAAATATGAACAAGGGATTCACAGATTTAGAGAGAATTTTTTTATAAGAAAGGTGAATGAATATTATTCTGGTCGTGCATTCCTCTTACATAGGACTTACAGGTTGTGGAAATGAAAAGATAAAGTGCAGAAAATAAGAAATTTATAAACTAGGAATGTAGACTTGATTTTGGATCAGAATAAGGTTTTTTGATGATTGAATCTTGACATTCCCACGACCTAGAATTCTTGCTGACTATCTCTTGGTCTTCTTTGTGAGAATGGGCTTGAAATGGACTGAACAAAGGTTGGTCGAATTTGGCATGAAACATACCCACAGTGAATTTGTTATGACTTTCTTCTTGGGCTGAAATTACTTCTCCTTGGGCCTCTTTATCCAAAACGTGGCCATAAGCTTTCTTGGACATCTTGGAAATGTAATACTGATTTAGGCTTCATAGAAGAATGCATTGGTTCACCAAGGAGGAACAAGAACTTCATTAGATCATCAGGTGGCCTCCATGAACCAATATGACCGAGAAAGTGAATTCTTTGATCATCTCTTGTAACCCCACGAACTGGACTGGTTTTGGCTTCACTAGAATGCTCTTCATGGTCAGTTGATGGAGTGAGATAGTCCCTAAACTCCCATTTGAGCTCTGGTTGGTCTTTCTACATCACAAGCTTCTTCATGGTCGAACTCGGGTAGTTTTGGTTAATTGCACAACTAGGAAGGGTTACATCACTTCTTCCTCATGAATCCTATGAGATTTATTCCACTTCCTAATCAATTTCCAATGATTAATGGTTCCAAATCATGCTTCTTACATCTTGGTTCGTCCTGGTGTGATTAGAATCAAGAAGATATTATAATATGTCCAAACAGGCTAATCTGGATTTACCTGAATAGAAAGTGGGATAGCTTCTTCCTCATAACTCCTATGAGATTTATTCAACTTTGTAGTCACTGTCCACTAATTAATGGTTCCAAATCATGCTTCTTACATCTTGGTTCCTCCTGGTTTGATTAGAATCAAGAAGATATTGCAATATGTTCAAATATGCTAATCTGGAATCTCCTGAATAGTTGTCATTGTCCACCGATTAATGGTTTCAAATAATGCTTATTACATCTTGTTTCCTCTGGGTTTGATTAGAATCAAGAATATATTGGCATATGTTCGAACATGCTAATCTAGAATCACTTGAATATAAAGTGGGATAGCTTCTTCCTCATGACTCTTATGAGATTTATTCAACTTCGTGGTCACTATCCACTGATTAATGGTTCCAAATCATGCTTCTTACATCTTGGTTGTGAGAAAAGAAGATGAATAGGTAGAGTAAACTGAAAAGAAGCTCATGGGTCTTTTTGAACTAGAGAGAAGGAAAGAATAAGTGATGAAGAGTGAATGCAGGTGATGAAGAATACATGAAGACTATGAAGATAATCTGAGAGAATAGGTGATTATAAGTAACTTAGGTAACCAGATAGTAGAGAGGAGGAGAATTTCGTGTCTATGAGAGAGAGAGAGAGAGAGAGAAAGAGAGAGAGAGAGAGAAACTAACCAAGAAACTAAGGGTGGAAAACCTCATGGGCCCTTTTTAGTTGCATGTCAGGCGCTCCTTGCTTCAGACTAGACTCAGTTTAGGCGCCACATGCTTCACATTCAACCTTATTCAATCAGCCTTTGAGCTGCTTCTTATGACCAGAAACTGTCTCCCCCTTCCTTCTGAATTTGAACACTCCATTTAAGGGTTAACTCCAAGCCTGCCTTTGTATTGACATGAAGACATGAATAAAATATGGAGACAAAGAGAAGAGATGCATTTGGGCGAGTTGGAATGGTTTGGTCCGTACAGACTTGGAACACAAGTCATTCCGTACAAGACTTGACTTCCAAGCAAGCAAGTGACCTAACTTGGGTTGGAAGGCAAGGAAGTGGTTTAAACTCGACAAGAAGAGTGTCAGTTGGTCAAGAGAGACGTTGGAGACTTTTGGAAGCAAGTGGGATTCAAAAATTGATCAGATCACATGTTATACTTAGGGGAGGAGGAGCTGTTTAGGTCCTGTCACTTTCAGGCTCCACTATCTCGACCAAGCATCCTTATTATACTCTTATTCTTCTTGTCTGCATCCTACTTGTTTTGTCTTTAAATATTGTATCTCTGGAAACTGAATTAAGCAAGGAAAACAATCCTTCTTTACTCTTATTTTCGAATCACTCTCTCTCTCTCTTCTCTCTCTTGAGTTTCTTCACTCTCTCTCTTGTTCTTCACACTGTTCTTCATTTTCTTACATGGTATCAGAGCTTTAAGCTCCTAAACCACGCAATTTCTTCCGCAAACACTCTCTATTCACTCTATACTTCAGTTCTATCCGATTACTTTCTGTTTATCTTGAAGGGCATCCTTTTGTCCAGTGGATATTAGGATTGTTCTTGCAAGTTTCTGGGTTGTTCTTGACCATTTCTCTTCATATCTCTTTAAATCTTCACGGTTTAAAGAGAAGTTAGCTTGTTTCTACTTGTTTCTCTTTGTCCAGTGTTCCAAAATTTCAAAAATCTCTACTTAGTTCACTCTATTACCCACTGGACAATAGCAAGTCGAAATGGAGCAACAGAAGCAAATGGTCATTCCAGTCACTATGAAGGGTTTAAACTACCTACTATGGTCGAGATTGACCAAAACTGCCCTTGTTGGAAGAGGTCTATGGGAGCATATCACTTCAGGAGAAGCCCCAAGACAAATCACACAAGGAGAAGATGGCAGAGAAGTTGTAGTGACAGATGAAGGCAAATGGACTCAAGAGGATTTCATGGTGCTGTCTGCCTTGCAAAGTTCTCTAGAAGGTCCCATTATGGAAGCCTACTCCTACTGTGAAACAGCAAAGGAGTTGTGGGACACCTTGAAAAAGGTTTATGGAAACACTTCAAACCTCAGCAGAGTCTTTGAAGTGAAGAAGGCAATCAACAACTTGCACCAGGAAGATATGGACTTTACCAAGCACTTTGGGAAGTTTAGATCTTTGTGGGCTGAGCTGGAGATGCTAAGGCCAAGCACCACGGATCCTACTGTTCTCAATGCAAGGCGTGAGGAAGACAAGGTATTTGGGTTGCTACTCACCCTTAACTCCTCTTTCAATGATGTCATTAAACACATACTGAGAGCTAAGGATCTACCAAGTCTGGATGATGTGTGTGCTCAACTACAAAAGGAGCAAGGATCTGATGGGTTGTTTGGTGGGAAAGGAGAGCTTTTCATGGCTAGTAAGGCTAAAAAGATAGAGGTTATCTAAGCCAACAAGGTCTTCTACAAACCAGGGGGTGGAGCTGACAAGCGAATGACTTGTGAACATTGCAAGAGGCAAGGTCATTCCAAGAACAACTGCTGGATTTTTCATCCTCATCTCAGACCACCCAAGTTCAACCAGGCAAGGGCACATGAAGCAAGAGCACATGAGCTGAGCACTGTCCCTATGCGCATGGGAGAAGATCGGAGAGCCATGGTCTCAACAACACACGCAGTTGGGTCAACCTCTCAGGCCACTTCTCAACTCTCAAATGATGATGCCTTCATCCGCAAGTCAGACATTGAGGCCCTTATAAAGGTACTCAATGCAAACTCTGGTAACAATTGTATTAATGCTCTCACCTCTATTCACAATGCAAATAAAACTACTAGGCCCTTGATAATTGACTCAGGAGCATCTCACCATATGATTAGGGATGTTAAGCTCATTAGTGATATCAAACCGGCTCTAGGAAGTGTAGTGATTGCAAATGGTGATAGAATACCTATTGAAGGGATAGGGAATCTTAAATTGTTTGATAAGGAGTCTCAAGCATTTTACATGCCAACTTTCACATCTAATCTCTTATCTGTTAAAAGAGCAACAAATGATCTTAATTGCAAAGTTATTTTTAGTCCTGATGATGTGTGCTTTCAGGATATTATGACCAGCAAGATGCTGGGAAAAGGTGTGAGCAAGGGAGAACTTTATTTACTTGAAGACACCAGGCTTAGATCTGATTTCTCTTGTGCTTTTAATTCTGCTTCTGTTTTAGCTAGTGATGTTCTATGGCATGCTAGATTAGGTCACCCCCATGCTCGTGCATTTGAACTAATGTTACCTAATCTATCTTTTAAAAATGAAAATTGTGAGGCTTGTATTCTTGGTAAACATTGCAAATCTGTTTTTCCAAAATCCATGACTATCTATGAAAACTGCTTTGATTTGGTTCACTCTGATGTGTGGACAGCACCTTGTGCTTCTAGGGAGAACCATAAATATTTTGTTACTTTCATAGATGAAAAATCCAAATATACTTGGCTCACTTTGATTCAAAGTAAAGATAGGGTGCTAGAAGCTTTCATTAACTTTCAAACCTATGTATCTAACCATTTCAACTCTAAGATCAAAATTTTTAGGTCTGATAATGGTGGAGAGTACACAGGTCATGCCTTCAAACATCATCTAGCAAAGCATGGCATTATACATCAGACAAGTTGCCCATATACACCACAACAAAATGGAGTTGCTGAAAGGAAGAATCGCCATCTCATGGAGGTTGCAAGGAGCATGATGTTCCACACCAATGTCCCTAAAAGATTTTGGGGAGATGCTGTGGTATCAGCTTGCTACCTCATCAATAGGATTCCCACCAGAATCCTCCAGGATGTATCTCCCTTTCAGGTATTGAATAAAACCAAACCTCCAATTGATCATTTACGTGTATTTGGGTGTGTGTGTTATGTCTTGACACCAGGAGAACAGAGAAATAAACTAGAAGCCAAGAGTGTCAAGGGCATGTTCATAGGCTATTCCCACACGCAAAAAGGGTACAAGTGCTACATCCCTGAATCAAGAAGGGTTATGGTTTCAAGGGATGTGAAGTTTGTGGAATCAAAAGGGTACTATGCTGAGAAGAGTTGGGAAAGCCTTAGAGACCTCTCACATGGACCCTCTGATAGGGCAAACAATCTGGGCATTATTATGGAGAGCCTAGGTATCACTCAACCTCAGACCAGTGAGGAACCAAGGAGATCACCTACTTCCCCAGTAACTGAAAGAACTGGAGAAGAAGCTGCACCAGTAGACCATCCTGATCCTGAGGGGGACACTGAACCTGAATCACAACAACAAAGGGAAGATGATTCACCAGCAATACATGATCAAGATGGACTACATGAATCTGAACCTGACCAGTCTAGTGACGATCAAGATCAGGGAGAGCATGTAGAGACAGGGGTTGAAGAGAAAGAGATTCAACCACTAAGGAGAAGTGCCAGGATAAGGAAAGATCCATCTCATTGGATCAACACCAGAGTATACTTCAACAACAAGGCAGTAGCACATCCCATACAAGCAACCTACTCAATGGCATACTATCCTCAAGAACACCAAGCCTTCATCAGTAACATGGATCAAGAGTACATTCCAAGGTCTTATGAAGAGGCAATGGCACTGGATGGATGGAGAGAGTCAGTTGGAGATGAGATCAATGCCATGATCAAGAATGATACTTGGTATGAAACTGAGCTCCCCAAAGGAAAGAAGGCTGTGACATGTCGCCTAATCTTCACCATCAAGTACCTAGCCAATGGAAAGCCAGAAAGGAAGAAGACAAGGCTAGTTGCAAGGGGATACACCCAAGTCTATGGAGAAGACTATCTGGATACATTTGCACCAGTAGCCAAACTTCATACCATAAGGGTTGTTCTCTCATTAGCTGTCAACCTGGAATGGGATCTATGGCAAATGGATGTTGAGAATGCATTCCTACAAGGTGAATTAGAGGATGAAGTATATATGCGTCCTCCTCCTGGCTTAGAAGACATGGTGAAACCAGGGAATGTATTAAGACTAAAGAAGGCTATCTATGGACTGAAGCAATCCCCTAGAGCTTGGTACCACAAGTTGAGCACAACCTTGAATGGAAGAGGATTCAACAAATCAGAAGCAGACCACACTCTCTTTACTCTCTCAAGTCAGCAAGGAATGGTGGTGATCCTTGTCTATGTGGATGACATAATTATCACAGGAAGTGACAAGGAAGGTATTAACTCAACCAAAGCTTTTCTTAAATCGTCATTTGATATCAAAGATTTGGGTAAGTTAAAGTACTTCCTAGGGATTGAAATATGTCACTCTAATGAGGGGCCATTTTTATCCCAAAGGAAGTACACACTTGATCTTTTAAATGAGGCATGAAAGCTTGGAGGAAGAGTAGCCAAAACATCACTTGAATAGGGATACAAAGTATTGCGTGAGGGGGAGTTTGAAGATGAGGCATTTAAGGATGTCAAACACTATAGGAAAATGGTTGGGAAGCTGATCTATCTAACCATTACAAGACCAGACATCTGCTTTGCTGTGAATCAAGTCAGCCAGCACATGCAAACACCTAAATTCCATCACTGGAATATGGTGGAAAGGATTCTAAGGTATCTAAGGGAAGCTCCGGGTCAAGGTATATGGATGGGCTGCAACAAGAGCACAGAAATTATGGGATATTGTGATGCAGACTGGGCTGGTGATAGAGTGGACAGGAAGTCTACAACAGGATATTGCACCTTCATTGGAGGGAATCTGGTTACCTGGAAGAGCAAGAAGCAGAAGATAGTTTCATGTTCAAGTGCTGAGGCAGAGTATAGAGCAATGAGGAAGCTTACCAGTGAGCTCATTTGGATCAGAAACCTGCTCAAAGACTTGGGTATAGAGACTACAACACCAATCACAATGCACTGTGATAATCAAGCAGCTATTCACATAGCATCAAACTCAGTTTTTCATGAGAGGACAAAGCACATTGAGGTGGATTGTCACAAAATAAGACAAGCAGTAGAGCACCAGATCATCCGTCCATGCTACACAAGAAGTGAGGATCAACTAGCTGATATCTTCACAAAAGGAGCAAGTACCAAAGTCTGTGAGTTCATCCATCCAAGGTTAGGACTCATAGATTTGGCCAGATCATGATCCCCTTAGCCATGAAGCATCTACTCTTTCCTTTGTGTGTTTTTATCCCACTGGGTTTTGCACACAAAGGTTTTAATGAGGGATGTCTTCATGGGTTCCAATCTTAACCATATCCTGTGGTTAAGCTTGAGGGGGAGTATTGACGTGAAGACATGAATAAAATATGGAGACAAAGAGAAGAGATGCATTTGGGCGAGTTGGAATGGTTTGGTCCGTACAGACTTGGAACACAAGTCATTCCGTACAAGACTTGACTTCCAAGCAAGCAAGTGACCTAACTTGGGTTGGAAGGCAAGGAAGTGGTTTAAACTCGACAAGAAGAGTGTCAATTGGTCAAGAGAGACGTTGGAGACTTTTGGAAGCAAGTGGGATTCAAAAATAGATCAGATCACATGTTATACTTAGGGGAGGAGGAGCTGTTTAGGTCCTGTCACTTTCAGGCTCCACTATCTCGACCAAGCAGCCTTATTATGCTCTTATTCTTCTTGTCTGCATCCTACTTGTTTTGTCTTTAAATATTGTATCTCTGGAAACTGAATTAAGCAAGGAAAACAATCCTTCTTTACTCTTATTTTCGAATCACTCTCTCTCTCTTCTCTCTCTTGAGTTTCTTCACTCTTTCTCTTGTTCTTCACACTGTTCTTCATTTTCTTACACTTTTCTCATGAGTTCAATAGGTACCTTGTATAAGTTTCTAGAATGTTAGTGAGAGATGCTGAAGACTTGAATCCCTCACGCCACTTGCTTTTCAACCAGCATTGTCACTCTTGGAGCTTTCAACATGTTGGGGGACTTTTCAACTCCATGATCTGCCACCATTGTGTGATTGCTCAGCCAAGAATGTGCCTAGTTGAATACTCCTTGAGTCCTTGCATATAGCTGTCCAGATTGTAAATCACCATTTTCTGGCTTCCTTAAGCTTCATCAACCATGCACAAGAATGTTAAACCAGATAAGGAATGAGGTTACAAATATTAGAGAAGGCCTATGGAATAAAGAGAAGAAGGTTTAGGGGTGTCCGTACAACTGTCTGTACAGACCGTACACTTTGGGTCGACCAAAAGTGAAAAGGGCGACCAAAGGTGAAAAATAGTTACTGGAGGAGTTAACCTTGATCCGTCTACTTTTCTACCTTGGTCTGAGGATAAGCGAACCTTATCCAGATGAGAGCTCTTCCTTTGACAGGCTGGATCAGGTTGAAAAGTATAAAGGATCTAGTCAAGATGCCAAAGGCATGTTGCAATCTCGGCCAAGTATTAAAACCAAGGCGCGCTCTCTCTTCCTGATGGAACCACGTCTACACCTTAGTCTCCTTTCCTTTTGTGACCGTTTACCGATATGATTCAACCCTAATCCTCCTTCTCTGTATATTGTAACTATTGCCTCATATTAATATTAAGGAAACATTTCGAGTCTCTTGTTCTCTCTATTGTTCTTCATTGTTCTTCATGGGTTCTTAACAAAGTCTCAAACTTTAGTCTCCAAATCTCTTCTAATCTCTCTTAATCTCTCTTCTAATCATTCATACTCAGATTCTACATTAGTTTTCGTGGTATCAGAGTCAGGTTCACTTGAATCTGGGTTTTATTTCATCTCTCAACGAAGAACACTCAAGAACACCTTTTTCATTTCGTAAAGCATCAAGATGGAAGGTACCAAGACTATGGTGATTCCAGTGAGACTTAAGGGGGGAAATTACCTTCTATGGACTCGTGTGATTAAGACAGCCGTGGGGAGTAAGGGTTTGTGGAATCACATCCTCGAGGATGAGGCTCCAAATCCATTACTCATGAAGGCGACAAGGAGGTTGTCGTTTGTGATGAAGTGAAGTGGATCCAGGAAGACAACCTGGTGATGTCCATCCTTCAAAGCTCTTTGGATCCGTAGATCTTAGAGGCTTATAGTTACTTTGAGAAGACAACAATGTGAACCGGTTTAAAGAAAGGAAGATCAACGGCAACTGTGACCATTGCAGGAGACAAGGCCACAAGAAGTATCAGTGTTGGATCCTTCACCCTCACCTGAAGCCAACCAAGTTCATGAAAGACAGGGATGCAAGGGAGATTGTTAGCTATGGAGGGGGTGATCATCATGGATTGAGAGGAACCGGGCCATCAAACCGAGCACAGGAGACTGAAGGTGGTGAGAAGGCCATCCAACCGAGCACAGGGGACTGAAGGTGGTGAGAACAAGGCATTGGTGACATACACTGCCGAAACCAACCGTCCAAATGAGCATGAGTTCATCCACCGATAAGAAATGGATGCCCTCATCAAGATGCTCAAGGACAATGGTAAGACTCTTGGTAACCTCAGGGGGTACTCTTTTGGTGCATCTAAGATTGCTAGTTATCATGATCAAACTGATGCTTATATCCATGCTAGGACTGCTGGTGTTTCTCATAGTTCTTGTAACATGTCTAGACCTTTGATAGTTGATTCAGGTGAATGTCATCATATGATTAGTGATACTAGTCTTATTAGAGATATAGAACCTGCACATGAACATGTTATGATTTCTAATGGGGATAAGATTCCAATAAGGGGTATAGGCAAGCTAAAACTGTTTGTTCAGGAATCAAGATGTTTCTATATGCCTGAGTTTACATCAAATTTGGTATATGTTAAAAGATGTACTAATGATCTTCAATGCAATGTCATCTCTAGTCCTAATGATGTGAAATTTCAGGATATTGAAACAAGTCGTTTGATTGGGAAAGGAGTTACTAAAGGGGATCTTTACTTGCTTGAGGAGCTTACTTCTTTACCGGATCATAGCTGTTCCTTTACTTCTGTTTCTGCTTCTGGTTTGAATAAGAATGCTTTGTGGCATGCTAGACTAGGACACCATCATGTTAGAGCTTTAAACTTAATGGTTCCAGGTGTTGTGTTTGAGAATAATGATTGTGAAGCTTGTATCTTAGGCAAGCATTGTAAAATTGTGTTTCAAAAGTCTTCTACTATCTATGATCACTGCTTTGATTTAATAAACTCGGATGTTTGGACTGCACCTTGCTTATATAGGGAGAACCATAAGTATTTTGTCACGTTCATAGATGAGAAGTCTAAATACACCTGGATAACCTTGATTCCATCTAAGGATAGGGTGCTTGATGCATTTAGAAATTTTCAAACATATGTGACTAACCATTTCAATGCTAAGCTAAAAATTTTTAGATCAGATAATGGTGGTGAGTACACAAGTCAAGCCTTAAAGCAACACCTATCCCAACATGGCATCCTTCACCAGACGATCTGTCCTTACACTCCACAACATAATGGAGATGCTGAAAGGAAGAACCGGCACCTTATGGAAGTTGCTAGGTCCATGATGTTCCAAGTTAATGTGCCAAAGAGGTTTTGGAGTGATGTTGTGGCTACTGCTTGTTACCTGATCAACCGAACACCAACTAAGGTCCTTGAAGATCAATCTCCATTTGAAGTTCTGAACAAGCATAGACCGGCCTTAGATCATCTCAGGGTCTTTGGTTGCCTCTGCTTTGTTCACAAACCCGGAGAGCTAAGGAACAAATTGGAAGGCAAGAGGACAAAAGGGATGTTTATTGGGTACTCACCAACTAAGAAGGGATACAAGTGTTATGATCCGGCAACTAGGAGTGTGGTAGTGTCAAGGGATGTGAAGTTTGTAGAGGAAAGAGGGTTCTATGAGGAGAAGAACCAAGCAAAGCTTAAAGATTTGGCTTCTGATAAGGGAGCCAACCTAAGGATAATATTGGAGAGTCTTGGGATTAACTTATCCCAAGATCCGAAGAGTGGAGGAGGACAACAACAAGAAGGTCTTCCCACTGCCAAAGATAATGATCAGGAACCCCACCTCGACTATGAGGGGGGGAAATGAACCTGATATGGAGGAGCATCATGATGAAGAATCAGGTTCTATACATGATCAAGGTGTGGATCAAGATGATGGAGAAGTTGGAAATGGGAATCAAGAAGAAGGAGAGGTCGAGGAGGCACAACAAGAAGTAGCTCAACCCTTGAGGAGAAGTACTAGGGTAAGGAAGCCTCCATCCAACTGGATCAACAACCGGGTATACTACAATGCATATGCAGTTGCACATCCTGCCCAAGCTGTTTGCACACTTGTTCATTATCCGAAAGAGCATTGTGCTTTTATGATCAGTCTGGATGAGAGTCAGATACCAAGATCCTATGAAGAAGCCATGCAAGACAAAGAGTGGAAGGAATCAGTTGGAGCTGAAGCAGAAGCAATGATCAAGAATGATACTTGGTATGAGAGTAAACTACCAAAAGGGAAGAAGGCTGTGACCAGGAGATGGATATTTACTATAAAGTATCTTGAAAATGGGAAGATTGACAGAAAGAAGACAAGACTCGTGTCAAGAGGTTTCACTCAAACATATGGAGAGGATTACATTGATACCTTTGCTTCAGTTGCCAAGCTTCATACTATCCGGATAGTTCTATCCCTTGTTGTGAACTTAGAATGGGGTCTTTAGCAAATGAATGTGAGGAATGCCTTTCTCCAAGGAAAACTTGAAGATGAGGTGCATATGCTACCACCTCCTGGTCTTGAGCATTTGGTTAAAGAGGGAAACGTGTTGAGGCTGAAGAAGGCTATATATGGGCCAAAACAATCTCATAGAGCCTGGTACACCAAGCTAAGCACCACAGTCAATGGGAAAGGCTTCAAGAAGTCAGAACTCGACCACACCCTCTTCACCTTGACCACTCCATCAGGTATTGTTGTCCTTCTTGTGTATGTTGATAATATCATCATCACAGGAAGTGACAAGGTTGGTATTCAATCAACCAAGGACGTTCTAAAGTCGGTTTTTGAGATAAAAGACATAGGGGAAAGGAAAAACTTCCTTGGGATTGAGATATGTAGATCCAAGGAAGGTTTATTCCTTTCCCAAAGGAAATATACACTTGATCTTTTGAAAGCTTCAGGTAGAATTTGAGGAAAGAGTGTGCAAACACTCTTAGAAGATGGGTATAAGATTCCACGTGAGGGGGAGACTGAAGACAACCAACCATTTGAAGATGCCAAGCTTTATAGAAAGGTTGTGGATAAGTTAATTTACTTGACCATTACTCGTCCTGATATATGTCTTGCTGTGAACCAGGTGAGTCAACATATGCAAGGACCAAAGGAGCATCATTGGAGCATTGTTAACCGGATCTTAATGTACCTGAATGGCTCACATGATCAAGGAGTATGGATGGGCTGTAACAAGAGCACTGAGGTGGTAGGATATTGTGATGCGGATTGGGCTGGAGATAGAGCAGATAGGAAGTCTACAACAGGCTATTGCACATTCATTGGTGGGAACTTGGTTACTTGGAAGAGCAAGAAGCTGAAAGTGGTTTCATGCTCTAGTGCTGAGGCTGAGTATAGAGCCATGTTGAAGCAACTAATGAGTTAGTCTGGATCAAAGGGATACTGAAGCCCTTAGAGATCAATCAGTCCACACCAATGACCATGCATTGTGACAACTAAGCAGCAATACACATTGCCTCAAACTTGGTATTCCATGAGAGAACCAAGCATATTGAAGTCGACTGCCACAAGGTGAGGCAGATGATACTCCAAGGGGTGATCCTACCTTGTTACACCCGAGTGAAGATCAATTGGCAGATGTGTTCACTAAAGCTCCAAGGCAGAAGACACTTGAGTTCATCTATCACAGGTTGGGACTCATTGATCTTACAAGGCGAAACTAATCCCCTCTTCATGGGGTCTTTACTCTTTTCCTTGCTGAGGTTTTATCCGTAAGGAGGGTTTTCTTTGGCAAGGTTTTCAATTAGGAAGATCTGATGACATTCCAAGCTTGACTTGTTTCACATGGTCAAGCTTGAGGGGGAGTGTTATATCAGATGACGAATGAGGTTACAAATATTAGAGAAGGCCTATGGAATCAAGAGAAGAAGATTTAGGGGTGTCCGTACAACTGTCCATACAAGTGACCGTACAGGCCGTACACTTTGGGTCGACTAAAAGTGAAAAGGGCGACCAAAGGTGAAAAATAGTTACCCGAAGGAGTTAACCTTGATCCGTCTACTTTTCTACCTTGGTCTGAGGATAAGCGAACCTTATCCATATGAGAGCTCTTCCTTTGACAGGCTGGATCAGGTTGGAAAGTAGAAAGGATCTAGTCAAGATGCCAAAGGCATCTTGCAATCTCGGCCAAGTATTCAAACCAAGGTGCGCTCTCTCTTTTTGATGGAACCACGTCTACACCTTAGTCTCCTTTCCTTTTGTGACTGTTTACGGATAGGATTCAACCCTAATCCTCCTTCTCTATATATTGTAACTTTTGCCTCAGATTAATATTAAGCAAACATTTGAGTCTCTTTGTTCTCTCTATTGTTCTTCATGGGTTCTTAACAAAGTCTCAAAATTTAGTCTCCGAATCTCTTCTAATCTCTCTTCTAATCATTCATACTGAGATTCTACATTAGTTTTGCTATGGGCTGATTCATAGCTTCCCAACTGAAGGTAACTGTTCTAACTCCATGTAGAAGCTGATCCATAGCTTTCCAACCAGAAGGTAACTGTTCTAACTCGCACGCCTTGGGCTGATTCATAGCATTCAAACCAGCTTGCCTCTCCACCTGATATTCTTGTCAAGTAGTCTCTGATGGCCATTTGTTCTAACACCAAGTTGTTGTTGTCCTTGCTGTTGTTTCTTTGCCTTGTTATGAGGAAGAGGAAACACCAAAGCTTCGTTTGATCTTCTGGTAGCTCACTGATTCTCCTCCTCAAGCTTGTCTGAGTAAAGGGACAAGATTGTAGGTGAGCTTCAATGAGTTTTGAACCGCATGCGAAATGTGATCTCTTCTTTGCTCGTTTGCTGCTTATGGACACCTTTGACACATAATTTGCTTCCTGAGCTGGTTCCTTGGGCCTCCATAGACACACTTTTCATCTGAGCTTGGCGAGTTTGGAGTTTGGGTTCACTACCCAACTCCTTCTCCTTGTGTGCTGAGAGAACCATGACTCTTGTTGGCTACATGTCGGTGGTTTGAGCAATATTCAAGAGCAGTTGGTTTGAGCAGGTTTCAAGAGGTGTCAGCTTTGAGCTTGTTCTTTCTATGTGTTGGAAACCACCAAAATTTGAATAACCTGTCCACCCAACTCAAGGCAAACATCAGTAGACATAGAAGAGATCAGAACATGGACTTTTACCAAGTCTGATCTCCAAAACATTTTAACAAGCCAAACACAACACACAATGGACAATAAACTTCATCATTCTGTCCAAGTAAGCAGACTGAATTCTAATTATAAAAGGACATTCAGTCAACACAAGAAGAACCACATCCTAAGAACAAGGCTAAACAACATTTTAAGAAAGTTTTCTAGATAGAATCAGGCACCACAACTTGACAATTTTGAATAATTTTCTGAAGCAGAGATTAGATAAGACCAACAACCTAGTCTAAACAACAATTTCAACAGACATCACAGATTTTCTAAACAACCTAGGATCCAATAGTAAGCTAACCAGAGAAAAGACTGAGTCTACGCAACACTAAAACTCTTAACAACACAAGAACATCACACAAAATGCTCTTATTAGAGTAGGAGGCACAGCTTACTACCAAGAAACCTGAGCTGGATTCTTGAACCTCCAGCCTATGGGGGCTCAGTAAAAAAAAACTTTTTGGACCCTTCTGACTCCTCCTCTCCTGCAGCTTCTTTGAACAGAGGAAGAGTTTCTGGTCGCCATTCATTTTCATGAGAAAAGACTTTGCAGATTTTCCATGGAGGTTCATCTAAGAATTGTCCCCAAACACCTTTGCCTCCAGTAGTTATTTTCTTCATCCTGAACCATATTAACCTTTTGAGAATCTCTGGACACGCCATAGTTAATAAGATTCTCCTTCTTGAACAGCTATGGACTGTTGGGTAAAAGAATGCTCTCAAGAGAGATGAACAAGAACCCAAGCTTGCAGAACGTTTCTGAACTTGCTGAAGCTTTCTTGGGGTTTCAAAGACTGATATACACTCTTGTCTTCAGTACTGGTGAGGTTCTTCCCTCCTGGAAAAGCTTTGGACCAGTGGACAAAGAGTTGTATCCAAAAAGATTATGAACAGAAAATATTTTAAAAGGGAATTTCAGAAGTAATGAGGTCTTCAGGAGCTTTTATGCTCTGATACCATGTGAGAAAAAAAGATGAATAGGTAGAGTAAACTGAAAAGAAGCTCCTGGTTCTGTTTGAACCAGAGAGAAGGAAAGAATAAGTGATGAAGAGTGAATGTAGGTGATAAAGTATAAGTGAAGACTATGAAGAGAATCTGAGAGAATAGGAGATTATGAGTAACTTAGGTAACCAAAGAGTAGAGAGGATGAGAATTTCGTGTGTATGAGAGAGAGAGAGAAAGTAACCAAGAATATGAAGAGAGAAGAACTTTTTCCTTAAACATATCAGTTACATGAGAGGTCTTTAAATAGGCAGTATGCGCATAATAAATTAATCTAAATCTAGAAAAACATAAACAAATGCTTTTCTGGGATTTAGAAGTGTCCAAGTGGGTAAGGACAAGGGGAGGCTCATCCAGCTGAGGGGAAAGGGACAGGAGAGAGATAGTGACCAGGTCTGATGAGTGAAAGTGACAATCCAGCAACAGCTCTCTCCTTAAGCTTAACATGTGACTTTCTTCCATATTTGAATTTGAATCTGGTCAAACCCTCTACCAACGATTTCCTTAGCTTCTAGAGACACTCAGCTCGTGTTCCCATCAGTACCTTGCTCCCAAGGCAAGTTAGCTCATAGTAGATTGCTTGTGATCCAAGTATGTACGGACAGCCTTCTTTCTCTCAAGTAATTTGAATCTTCTCTTCTTCTTATCTCTTTATTTCATTCCAATATTCTTCTCTTGATTTTCTTTGTGCAGGTCATCTTGATCACACTCAGCCATGCTTCTTCCTTGTCCATTTAACAATAATTTGCTTCACAAGTCTGTATGAACCAGTCTCAACTTGAAGTATCCAGATTACTGCTTCTTGTTGTCTTCTTTATTTCTGTTCATCCATACTTGGATCATGAGCCAGCTTCTTCTTGTGGAGATTCCCTTCTTCATTTCAACATTGGTTCCTCCTGGTTTGATTTGAATCAAGAAGATCTTGCAATATGTCCAAACAGGCTAATCTAGATTCACCTGAATAGAAAATGGGATAGCTTCTTCCGCATGACTCATATGAGACTTATTCAACTTCCTGGTCACTTTCAACTGACTAATGGTTCCAAATCATGCTTCTTACATCTTGGTTCCTCCTGGTTTGATTAGAATAAAGAAGAAATTGCAATATGTCCAAACAGGCTAACCTGAATAGAAAGTGGGATAGCTTCTTCCTCATGACTCCTATGAGATTTATTCAACTTCCATCTCACTTTCCACTGATTAATGGTTTCAAATAAGGCTTCTTACATCTTGGTTCCTCTGGGTTTGATTAGAATCAAGAATATTTTGGCATATGTTCGAACATGCTAATCTGGAATCACCTGAATAGAAAGTCGGATAGCTTCTTCCTCATGACTCCTATGAGATTTATTCAAGTTTGTGGTCACTTTCCACTGATTAATGGTTCCAAATCATGCTTCGTACATCTTGGTTCCTCCTAGTTTGATTTCAATCAAGAAGATCTTGCAATATGTCTAAATATGCTAATCTGGATTCACCTGAATATAAAGTGGGATAGCTTCTTCCTCATGACACCTATGAGATTTATTAAACTTCCTGGTCACTTTCCACTGATTAATGGTTCCAAATCATGCTTCTTACATCTCGGTTCCTCCTGGTTTGATTAGAATAAAGAAGATATTGCAACATGACCAAACAGGCTAACCTAAATAGAAAGTGGGATAGCTTCTTCCTCATGACTCCTATGAGATTTATTCAACTTCCTGGTCACTTTCCACTGATTAATTGTTTCAAATAAAGCTTCTTACATCTTGGTTCATACGGGTTTGGTTAGAATCAAGAATATATTAGCATATGTTCGAACAGGCTAATATGAAATCACTTGAATAGAAAGTGGGATAGCTTCTTCCTCATGACTCCTATGAGATTTATTCAACTTCCTAATCACTGTCCACTGATTAATGGTTCCAAATAATGCTTCTTACATTTTGGTTCCTCCTGGTTTGATTAGAATCAAGAAGATCTTGCAATATGTCCAAATAGGCTAATCTGGATTCATCTGAATAGAAAGTGGGATAGCTTCTTCCTCATGACTCATACGAGATTTATTCAACTTCATAATTACTGTCCACTGATTAATGGTTCCAAATCATGCTTCTTACATCTTGGTTCGTCCTGGTTTGATTAGAATCAAGAAGATATTGCAATATGTCCAAACCGGCTAAATTGGATTCACTTGAATAGAAAGTGGGATAGCTTCTTCATCATGACTCCTATGAGATTTATTTAACTTCCTAATCACTTTCCACTGATTAATGGTTCCAAATCATGCTTCTTACATCATGGTTCCTCTTGGTTTGATTAGAATCAAGAAGATATTGGAATATGTCCAAACAGGCTAACCAAAATAAAAAGTGGGATAGCTTCTTCCTCAGGACTCCTATGAGATTTATTCAACTTCCTGATCACTTTCCACTGATTAAGGATTTCAAATAAAGCTTCTTACATCTTGGTTCCTCCTGGTTTGATTAGAATCATGAGTATATTGCCATGTGTTAAAACATGCTAATCTGGAATCACCTGAATAGAAAGTGGGATAGCTTCTTCCTCATGACTCCTATGATATTTATTCAACTTCGTGGTCATTGTCCACTGATTAATGGTTCCAAATCATGCTTCTTACATCTTGGTTCCTGCGGGTTTGATTAGAATCAAGAAATAATTGCAATATGTCTAAACGGGCTAATATGGAATCACCTGAATATAAAGTGGGATAGCATCTTCCTCATGACTCCTACAAGATTTATTCAACTTCCTGGTCAATGTCCACTGATTAATGGTTCCAAAACATGCTTCTTACATCTTGGTTCCTCATGGTTTGATTAGAATCAAGAAGAAATTAAAATATGTTGAAAAATGCTAATCTGGAATCACCTGAATAGAAAGTTGGATAGCTTCTTCCTCATGACTCCTATGAGATTTATTAAACTTCCTAATCACTGTCCACTGATTAATGGTTCAAGATCATGCTTCTTACATTTTGGTTCCTCCTGGTTTGATAGGAATAAAAAGTGGGATAGCTTCTTCCTAATGACTCCTATGAGATTTATTCAATTTCCTGGTCACATTCCACTGATTAATGGTTTCAAATAAAGCTTCTTACATCTTGATTCCGCCAAGTTTGATTAGAATCAAGAATATATTTGCATATGTTCGAACAGGCTAATCTGGAATCACCTGAATAGGAAGTGGGATAGCTTCTTCCTCATGACTCCTATGAGATTTATTCAACTTCGTGGTCAATGTCCATTGATTAATGGTTCCAAATCATGCTTCTTAGATTTTGGTTCCTCCTGGTTTGATTAGAATCAAGAAGATCTTGCAATATGTCCAAACAGGCTAATCTGGATTCACCTGAATAGAAAGTGAGATAGCTTCTTCCTCATTACTCCTATGAAATTTATTCAACTTCCTAATCACTGTCCACTGATTAATGGTTCCAAATCATGCTTCTTACATCTTGGTTTGTCCTGGTTTGATTAGAATCAAGAAGATATTGCAATATGTCCAAACAGGCTAATCTGGATTCACCTGAATAGAAAGTGGGATAGCTTCTTCCTCATGACTCCTTTGAGATTTATTCAACTTCGTGGTCACTTTCCACTGATTAATGGTTTCAAATAAAGGTTCTTACATCTTGGTTCCGCCGGGTTTGATTAGAATCAAGAATATATTGGCATATGTTCGAACAGGCTAATCTAGAATCACCTGAATAGGAAGTGGGATAGCTTCTTCCTCATGACTACTTTGAGATTTATTCAACTTCCTGGTCACTTTCCACTGATTAATGGTTTCAAATAAAGCTTCTTACATCTTGGTTCCGCCGGGTTTGATTAGAATCAAGAATATATTGGCATATGTTCGAACATGCTAATCTGGAATCACCTGAATAGGACGTGGGATAACTTCTTCTTCAAGACTCCTATGAGATTTATTCAACTTCCTAATCATTGTCCACTGATTAATGGTTCCAAATCATGCTTCTTACATCTTGGTTCCTCCTGGTTTGATTATAATCAAGAAGATCTTGCAATATGTCCAAACAGGCTAATCTAGATTCACCTGAATAGAAAGTGGGATAGCTTCTTCCTCATGACTCCTAGGAGATTTATTCATCTTCCAAATCACTGTCCACCGATTAATGGTTCTAAATCATGCTTCTTACATCTTGGTTCGTCCTGGTTTGATTAGAATCAAGAAGAAATTGCAACATGTCCAAACGGGCTAATCTGGAATCACTTGAATATCAAGTGGGATAGCTTCTTCCTCATGACTCCTATAAGATTTATTCAACTTCCAGGTCAAATTACTCTGATTAATGGTTCCAAATAATGCTTTTTACGTCTTGGTTCCTCCTGGTTTGATTAGAATCAAGAAGATATTAAAATATGTCGAACATGCTAATCTGGAATCACCTGAATAGAAAGTGGGATAGCTTCTTCCTCATGACTCCTATGAGATTTATTCAACTTCCTGGTCACTTTCCACTGATTAATGGTTTCAAATCATGCTTCTTACATCTTGGTTCCTCCTGGTTTGATTTGAATCAAGTCGATATTAAAATATGTTCAAACATGCTAATCTGGAATCACCTGAATAAAAAGTAGGATAGCTTCTTCCTCATGACTCCTATGAGATTTATTCAACTTCCTAATCACTGTCCACTGATTAATGGTTTGAAATCATGCTTCTTACATCTTTGTTCCTCCTAGTTTGATTAGACTCAAGAAGATATTGCAATATGTCCAAACAGGCTAACCTGAATAAAAAGTGGGATAGCTTCTTCCTCATGACTCCTATGAGATTTATTCAGTTTCCTGGTCACTTTCCACTGATTAATGGATTCAAATAAAGCTTCTTGCATCTTGGTTCTGCCAGGTTTGATTAATCAAGAATATATTGGCATATGTTCGAACATGCTAATCTGGAGTCACCTGAATAGGAAGAGGGATAGCTTCTTCCTCATGACTCCTAAGAGATTTATTCAACTTCGTGGTCACTGTCCACTGATTAATGGTTCCAAATCATGCTTCTTACATTTTGGTTCCTCCTGGAGTTATTAGAATCAAGAAGATCTTGCAATATGTCCAAACAGGCTAATATGGATTCACCTGAATAGAAAGTGGGATAGCTTCTTCCTCATGACTCCTACGAGATTTAATAAACTTCCTAATCACTGTCCACTGATTAATGGTTCAAGATCATGCTTCTTACATTTTGGTTCCTCCTGGTTTGATAAGAATAAAAAGTGGGATAGCTTCTTCCTCATGACTCCTATGAGATTTATTCAACTTCCTGGTCACATTCCACTGATTAATGGTTACAAATAAAACTTCTTACATCTTGATTCCGCCGAGTTTGATTAGAATCAAGAATATATTTGCATATGTTCGAACAGGCTAATCTGGAATCACCTGAATAGGAAGTGGGATAGCTTCTTCCTCATGACTCCTATGAGATTTATTCAACTTCGTGGTCAATGTCCATTGATTAATG
>CAJHQP010005151.1:0-48463 GCA_905132765.1 Moricandia arvensis | reverse complement strand
ATACACCCGCGCTGCCCACTAACAGAGCACCAAAAACACGCGACATAAAGTGCTCAACAAACGGACAGCTACCAAACAACTGGCCAAACACCGAGACCCACACGAAACCGAACCTTATAACATCGACACCTAGCAGCCCCGAATGGCCAAACAACAAGTAACTCGAACTCGACTGTGCACAGCATCCTCCCACAAATAGACGCCCGAATATAAGTAAGACTCGGTTAACACTACGCCCCGAAGACTCAGAAATTTATCGACCCTACACGCCAACGATGACAACAAACAAAGGATCGACTACCGCATAGTCCAAGCATCTCACAACAACACAACGACCCGGAATATGTGCGCGGTAACACGGCCCGAAAAGATTTTCCGACCCATACAGCCGTGGCAACAACAGGTCGACTAACGCTGTGCCACAGCAATCCTCCACAAAAAATAACGCGAGTTAGTGATAGGTCTTATAAGTCCCGACCGCCCACGGCTAATGGGCACCCACGCCCGCTCTCTCGGCCCAATGGGCCCCATCCCGTTCCAACGGTCGTGGTGCGTAAATTTCCAAGGCTGCATAGATCATTGAATAGCTGTGCGCCTGCAATCTACAACATGACCTTCCCCAGTGCTATTGGCGCGTCACTCGTAGGCGAGTGGATCGTCCGACTCCTTCCGGCGAGAGGTCAACTCATGCCTTTCACTACATCGGCTAGCTATAAGCAGCGCTAACGCCTGGAGTATCTAAACGGATGCTGTGACGGCGAAGGATAAGTCATACTTTCGGTATGACATAGGTAGATCGCAAATCAATTTCTTCGTAGAGCTTTTCAGCATATCACAGACTCGGGCATGTTACATTGGCAGCCGCCCTCTCGAAGACGGCACCGCCTACGTTGGGCTGCGCTGACGCAGGTCTCAAGACGCCTGGCGCGGTGCAGAACCAGATGGCTAACGCAGCTCTGATACACGTTATAGTCGGCGTCGACGCCAGCAGGCTGAATGGGCCACGCACGCGGGCCGCTCTGCTGGCGGCCATGGCCGCGCATCGCCGTCGCGATACGTCGGTGCGTAATTTTCAAGGCTCAGGAAATCATTGAATACTGTCCCTGCAACTGCAGCACATGACCATTAGTCGGCCCGCCTGCTTTGGCCTCACTCGTACGGTATCCGCGAATCACTTCCCGATAGGCTCACCCATGCCTTTCACTACTGCAGCTAGATAAGCATGCGCATTAACCCGGAGTTCTAAAGGCGGATGTGTGACGGAAAGGTAAGTCACTTGTGACTAATAGGTAGGCCAAATCAATTCTCGTTAAGCCTTTTCACATATGGCACTAACTCGGGTTATGTGTAGCAATTTGTCACATGGCCCGTCTCCTGCCTGCTCTGCGAGAACACGGCGTTAGTTACTTATGAAACTCATGCAAATGTAAACCGCATTTATAAAAATAGCTCTATCCTCGTTATAAGGATTATATATATTGAAACATTTAATAAATAAAGCGGATACAATTATATACAAATTTAGAAAGCGACTTTTATTTTCAGCAATGGAAATGTCGAAATAAAAACCAAAATAAAATACGAAGATCCAAATGAGCACCAAAACCGTGCGGCTAGATATGCCGAGCTGACTCGTGATGCTCACGCTGAAGGGGACGAAAAGTAGGGGTGAGCAACAGGGAGTGCACTGCAGTGCAGTATGGGGAGCTAAACGCGAAGTGCCATGGACGCCGGCTATAACAGCTCATGAATAAATATAATTTACTTTTAACAGCGTAACAACACGGTACGGGCGGTAAAGTAGCCAATAGTAGCAACATGGTCTAGCGAGATACACACGGCCGCGCCCACTACGAGGCCTCAAACAACGGCGAATAAGTGCTCGTAACGACACGCCGTAAGACGATTTATGCGACTGGGCCGTGCAACGACAGCGTCGACTACGCTGTGCACAGCATCTCACAAACAACTGCGGCGAATATGTGCTCGTGTTAAAATATTTTTGTACACACGCCGGAAAGGACGATTTATGGACCTAGGCAGGCGCTGGCAACTAAGAGGTCGTACTATGCTGTGCCACGACATGGCTCACAAAACACAGCTGGTCAGCAAACGGCGCCTAGCTAGAAGTACTTGTCTCGGCGTGAGTCGACCCACAACTGACCTCAATTCTGCGCACAGATATTTATATTATATATAGATGAATATAGGTATATATATACATATATAGCATATATATATATTTAATAACAATTAGCAAAGAACAAGCATAGTGTTGAACCGCTCTAACTACCTATATCGCGGCTTTACTAGAGAGCTAATAACTACGAGCAGCAAACTGCTAATAGACTCAATTCACGAGACAGAACATATTAGAAGTAAATTATGTTTATGCAAGCATCCTAAGCGTGTAGCGAGAAGTTGGGTAATAGCCCTGCACGCTTAGCAATGTCGATGACCATGAGTATAAATGGAAAATCACGGTATAACTTGATGCACGCTATAAATAAAATACAGCAGTGCACCTATAGATCTCGTGCTGTTTGCGCGTGGAAGAGATCAGCATGCTGTCACGCATTGAGCCAAGGTAACAGCAGATTATGGATCATAGAGCATACATGAACCCCAGCGTGAACCGGCCATTTTATCAAGGATGGACAAGAATATAATGATAAGTCTAGGGTGTTACAGGAAAGCTTCCTGCTCCGCAGAAACAACTAAAGTGAGGCATAAACCTTCTACGCAGGATTCAGCGGCTCATGACGTTGGCTGACATACTGGTGGCAGCGAGTGCAATGCTAAGGTTAAGAGTAAGAAGCTTGGTGCGCAGAGCGGAGGAGCGTGAGACCATCATTAGCATGGCTCGGTGTCCAACGGCGGTGAGCTTGTATATGACTCGAGACAGTGACGCGATGGCTCTCCGACTATGATGCGACCAGCCATACGGCAGTTGAGGCGTGGTGGTTGTGACATCGATGGATGAGCGAGCGAGATATGTGATGCAGGCTTCCTACTTCTTCTTTTTCTCGATCATGGACACGCATGGCTAACGATAAAAATAAAGGTGGCTCTGCATATCTTCTCGAGTGAGCGAGAGTGCAAGGAAGCAGCTGAGAGAAGCAAAGAGATAGAGTATCTTCGATCTTAAGAGAAGATAAGAGATGGTGATGGTTTTGAGTGCGCTGAGTGTGAGAGTGCGGGAAGGAGATACTACAGCTTTATATATGTGTAACACGGTTTGACGTAGGGACCACGGTGAAAGAATAGAAGATAAATTAGCGTTTGTGCTAAATGAAATTAGAGAAAAAAAATAACCAAGAGTTGGTTTAAGGTAACCGGGTCGTGTACAACTTCTCGGCGCCGTCACTTAAGCGGCGGAATCGCCCCGGAATCCAGGTGTAGAGATCGGGAAGACTTCACGTGTGCGGTCAGCGGAGAAGAGAGAGGAGAAGAAAGCGTGAGAGCGAAGGTGAAGAAGCGAGGAAGAACAATATAGGAAAGAAGCAGATTTTGACTTTCGTGGAAGGAGAGAGAGAGAGCGGCTAGAGAGAGCTAATTGAATAATGCGTTGGACTAGAAGGGTGTGCATTTTTTTGAAACTGCATCCCGAAGTGGAAAACGTACAAATGTATTGAAAGCAAGTCCGCACATAATCGCATCCGGGTCGGAGCGGACGGAACCCGCTGCTGATGACCAAATTGTACGCACCATCGTCTCTGCGCTCTCTGCGAGAACGGCGTGTTACTTATGTAAAATATCAAATATAAAGCGATTAATAAAAATATCTGCAGTGAGATATTTGATGCATTTAATAAAATGAAAAGCGGATAAAGAATATATACGACATTTAGAAAACCGATAGCAAATGGAAATGTGCGAATAATAACCAAAATAAAATAGCGAAGATCCGCAAAGATCACCTTTAAAAGCGCGTGCGCGAGATGATCGACTAGCTGGCGGTGATGCTGCACCTGACATAGGGGAGAAAAGAGGGGTGAGCAAGCAGGGGAGTCACTCAGTGAGAGTATGGGGAGCTAAACCGAAGTCCATGGCCCGTAATAACAGCTCTGAATAAATATATTTACTTTAACAGGTAAGAAACACGGTACCTAAGTACCCAAAGAACAACAATGTCCTAGCGAGATACACAACCCGCTGCCCACTAAAAGGCCAAAAACACCGCGAAATAAGTGCTCGTAAAACACGCCGAAGACGATTTATCGACTGCCCAGCCCATGGCCAACACAGCGTCGACTACGCGTGCCACAGCATCTCACAAAACGACGCGAAGGTGATGCGTGCCGTGAACACACGGGCCCGAACGATTTATCGACCTACAGCCGTGGCAAACAGGTCGACTATTGGCTGTCCACACATCTCCAGAAACACACTGGTCACAAAACCGCCCTACAGAAGTACGTCTCCGTAGTGCGACACAAGCCTTTCAGCGGCGGTCAGATTCTCAACAGATATTTATAATTATTATATATATATAACATATTAGCATATATATATTTAATAACAATTTTAGCAAAGAAAACAAGCAATGTTGAGAGCGCGCGTGCGTGAGACACCTTATATCCGGTTTAACAGAGAAACCTTTATAACTAAGACGAGAGCAACTCTAATAGACTCATTCGACGAAGACGGAACATATGTAGAGGTAAAATTGAGTGGTTTATTCAAATCCTAAGCCGTGTACGAGAAGTTTTGGGAAATAGCCTGCGAGCGTGGGTGCAAATGTCTGGATGACCATGAAGTAAAATGAAAACACGGGATAACTGATCACCATAAAATAAAAATAGAGATGCGACCACTACATCTCGTACTTGGTTTGCGGTTGGGAAGAGAATCACATACTGTCACGCTTGACCCAAGGAACACGATTATGGATCGTAACAATAACATGAACCCCACGTGACCCATTTATCAAACAGAATGGAACAAGAATATAATGATAAGTCTAGAGGCGTTTACAGTAACTTCCTGCTCAAAAACAACAAAGTTGACATAAACCTTCACGCATGGATTCCACGGCTCATGAGTTGGCTTTGACAATTGGTGCAGCGATCAATCAAGGTTAGAGAAGAAGCTTGGTGCGCCAAAGCAAGCGCGTGAGACCTTACATTTACTTGTCGGTCACTCAACGCGTGAGACTTTGTATAATGACTCAGACAGTCACGGCATGGCTCTCCACTATGATCGCGACCACCATAGGCGTTGAGGCGTGGGTTGGTGACAATCGATAGGTGACATCAAATAAAGTGGATCAGGCTTCCCCTTCTTCTTCTTTTTCTCGATCCATGGAAAACCTGGCAACGAAAAATAAAGGTGGGTCCTTTCTATCTTCTCGAGTTGACGAGAGTGCAGAGAATGCTGAGAGAACAAAGAGATAGAGATCTTGAATCTAGAGAGAGAAGATAAGAGATCGTGATGGTTTGAGTGCGGCCTAGTAGATTGTCAAGGAGATACACACGCTAATATGATGTGTAAACACGGTTATGACTAAACCAGAAGATAAAGTAGTTTGGTCTAAACTTAATTAGAGAAAAAACAAACAATAAACCAATATGGTTTAAGGTAACCGCGAGTCGTATACAGACTTTGATCCCTAAGTACTCCACTTGATCTCTCTTGGCAAGAGTATTGTTTTATGTGTTAGGATTAAGAGTTAATTTGACAGTTAATTGTCTAGGATATTAATACCATGCTAGATCAATAAACACACCGTGTCAGCTTGTGCTGGTTTCATCTTGATCGGAGTTACCATTTGAACTTTACGATTTAAAAATCATATGAATATGTTTTATCGTATGAGGTTTGAATTAGTCATGTAAAATGGAAACGGTTAACTAAACACCTAAAGCTGCCTCCATTATACGGGGAATTCGAACATTCTTCGGGATCGACATCATTTTGGAAACGCTCTTCGATAAATCATAAAAACGCTTAAGTCCAGAAAAACAGCCCGAGAAGGTCTAAAACGCGGCTAAATGCCCACTCTCGAGTTTGTAGGAAATCGAGTCCAATCCCCATGATGGTCTGTCTTTTTATATTGCAGGAAAAGATAAATGTCAAGTTCAGAAGATAAATGTGAAGTTTCCAAAGATAAACACGAAGATCGAAGGAAAATGGAATATTCCCAGGAAGCGATAAACTTGATCGAGGGCAGAAAGGGAAAGAGAAAACCGCCTCTAAGAGGAGTAAATAAGGACTTCAAGGTTGAAGATACTGGAGACACACAATTCTTTACTCAGAGCACACACAGCACTTAGGGAAATTTAGGCATATTTTCGTTTTCTGTTATCGAGCTGCGACTCAACTAGGTTAATCAGGTCTTACAAGGTTAGAACTAGGAACTCGCCGACGGCTCTTACCGCTTAGGCTTACCTGTTGTAACGCTCAATTTGTACAATTTTGAGTTCTCATCAGCGTGATATCTGATCTCGTCCAACTCGTTAAGTTGTATTAGCCCCCTTTCTGCAGCTGGTTTTGCATCAAAATTTATCATCTTCGTCGCCCAAGCTGCTTTGTGTTCTAGCTCTACCGGAGATGACAATCTTTCCCATAAAGTAAATGACACGGGGTATTTCCAAGTGGTGTTTTAAATGCATTCCAGTAAGCCCAAAGTGCGCCATCTAACCTTGTAGACCAATCCTTACCGGTCGATCCTACCGTTTTTCTAAAATTTCATTGATCTGGCGGTTAAAAAATTCTAATTGTCCGCTGGTTTGAGGAATGGTAAGGTGTAGCAACTTGCTGGTGGACTCCGTATTTCTTGAGAAGTTTTTCAAATACTTTGTTGATAAAGTGGGTACCTCCGTCACTTATAACTATTTGTGGGACTCCGGATCTAGGAAAGGTGATGTTTTGAAAAGCTTAATGACTACAGTAGCATCGTTTTTGGTGTTGCTATGGCTTCAAACCATTTTGATACATAGTCTACAGCATTTAGAATGTATTTATTTCCGTTACAAGAAGGAAAAGGACCCATAAAGTCTATACCCCAACAATCAAACACTTCTACTTTAAGTATGCAGTTTTGCTCCATTTTCATGTCTTTTTCTCATTTTCCCCTTTTTTGGCAATGGTCACAATTTACTATGTATGCTTGAGCGTCTTTAAACATAGCCGACCACAAACAGCATGCATGGAGAATCTCTATACTTTCTTGAAACTAGCAAAGTGCCAAGCATAATCTGATCCATGACAGTGATATAGAATGTCTGGGACTTCAATTTCCGCAACACATCGTCTGTATATGCCGTCTGAACAGTGTTTATAGAGGTAAGGTTCGTCCCAGTAATATCTTCGGATTTCTCTTAGGAATTTCTTTTTGTGATATCCTTTAAAAACTTCTGGTTCTATGTCAGCCGCAAGATAGTTCACTATGTTGATGTACCATGGTCTATCATTTATAGTCGTGTTCAGCTCGCACACCCCCCCCCCCCCGCCCCCCCCCCTCGACTTAAACTTCGATCTCCAGGAGAAGCTCGGTTGAATTGTGAAGGTATACAAGCAACTTAGATTGTTACTTCAATTATAACCTCCTTGGTTTCCATGTCCAAGTTTGCCTTGTCTATGGCGTCAATCGAGGTTTCATTAGGAATGTCGATCGATGCTTCTTCAGTTTCTAGACGTACATTTCCAATAAATGTTGAATTTGCTTGGTAGACATTTCGGTGGGCAGGAAATCGTCGATAAGAACGTCATCATCTACTATGATTCTCGAAAGGTGATCTGCAACTCCGTTTTCCGCTCCTTTTTTATCCTTGACTTCTATGTCAAATTCTTGTAAGAGTAGAATCCATCTTAAAAGTCACGGTTTAGCATCTTTCTTTTGCATTAATTACTTCAAAGAAGCGTGGTCGGTGTGGACAACTACTTTGAACCAACTAGATAGGAACGAAACTTTTCAAAAGCAAACAACACGGCCAATAACTATTTTTCCGTTGTTTTCATAATTCCTTTGTGCATCGTCGAGAGTTCTACTAGCGTTGCAGATTGTGTGTAGTTTGTGAGAACTGAAATTCGCGCTGTCGTTTTAGTGAGCAGAGGAAAGCAAAGAAAACACTACTTTCCTTGAGGTCCAAATTCTCTTCAAGAGCCAACGACAAGTAATCGAATAAACGTAGAAATAGGAAACAGAATGAATTAAGAAAAGTTTGATTTTTATTTCGAATTCTCTTAAGAGCATAGCGCTTGTTACAACAGATTGTAAAAGCTTTGACTGCAAGAGCTGTAAGAGAGTTTTCAAGTTCTAGCCACCTAAAACCTTAAACTAAGTTGATTCGCAGCTCAATAACAAAAGACGAAAAAGATAAGAAAAAGTTTTGATTAATTTCAGACTGGACTGTATGAAAGGCTGCCTACGTACCCCCTTTGAGGGTCAAGCCAAATGTTTTTACAGTTAAAGAGTTTGAACAAAAGATAGAACTACCTTTGCTAGTTCGTTTAATAATCCAGTGCAAGAGATAGAAAACCAAGCATGTCGAGAATGATGCCTAAGGTTCATAAGTGCTACGTATTGTTCTGAGAATTGTCATCCCTGTGCGTCCATCTCCCTTGCTTCTCTTATATAAGTCTCCAAGGTCGGTCGTCTTTCTTTTTCCGCCCCAAATTCAAGTTTATCCTTCCGCAAAAATCTTCCTGATCTTCTCGATTTTTCCATAAATATCTTGAACTTGACAATTATCTTCTTTGACATTTATATTCTGCGGATATCCGGTAACCGTCATTATAATTGGGTTCATTCTTGTATAATACCATAAGTGGGCCTTTATCGCGTTTTATGCCCTTTAGGGCCGTTTTACGATTTAAGCAATTTTTACGATTTATTTCGGAGAAATTGTACTTCGTATGATTACACGATGTTGGATCCTCAAAATAATAAACTAGTAACATTGGTGTTTAAGTTAACCGTTCTCATTTTAATGATTTACTTAGAGTTTTACGAGAAACAAGTCTTTGCGATTGTTATCGTAAAATTTCAACGAAATCTCAAATCAAGACAAAACAAGAAACAGCCTAGTGAAGATACAACGGAGGGAGTGATGAATAGGATACGGTCTATTTGACCATGGGCGACTAGACGTTTGTACGCGTCTTGCCTCCCATAGGCGACTAGACTTTGTCGAGGGTCTAGTCGCTCATGAGCAACTAGATTTTTTCCAAGGGTCTAGTCGACCATGGGCGAGAATTATTGGAGATTCTAGTTGCCCATGGGAGACTAGACACTGTCATGGTTCTAGTCGCATGTGGGTGACTAGACATTGCGTGTCTAGTTGCCCATGGACGACTAGACTTGGAAGCGACACAGTGTCCTTCGCTTGTACATCTTGATCCGTTAGTCGGGATGAGATAGGCAGGGAGATAAGAAATTTGGATGCGATGGTTGCTTGTTTTCTTTCTTATTTGAAAGAGAGACACGTTTCCGTGGTAACTTTTAGACAGCGGTTCCGTCATGACCATTTTTGATCCCAACAACAAAAGATCGTTTCGTCAAATTCGTGATTTCTCGCTAAAACCTTCCGCCAAAATATTTTCCGATCATTTTATCTTTGGATATACATTTTTTATTCCTTGTCCAGGATGAAATATACAAAGCTTGTTATTGTATCCTTATGCAAAGTGGTTTTTCTTATATCTTATAGTTTCTCTGACATTTTCAGCTTATATTTGCTTAAGGAACGAATTCTCAGAGGATTTTAGTCATAGATTTTGCCATGACCAATTTTGACCCCAATAATTAGCCCTCAGATCGTAAGATAGTACGTGTAATTTACTGCAAGGTGGTGATTGGCGTTTTAGGTGGAATGAATGGCTAAAAAGGTCTGTTGGCGAAACCATTTTTTCCAAAAGTTGATAAGATTGGAGCTGCGCCTTATGAAGACTGCCTACGTATCCTTGTCGAAGGGATCAAGCCTTCCCTAGTTCGTCTTGGTGTTAAAATTCTTTCGACCTATTTTTTAGTGAGACCTTTATGGTTTAGTTATGTGTAGAGATTATCGAGCATGTTGTTGCGATGGCATTTTTTATTGGACCTTTGTCGGCCACGAGACTAGCATTGTAGGCTTTTTGTTTTGGGTTTATGAATTCATGGATTGTCTCCTTTTAAAAAATTATAGAGTATCCATACGTTGAGATGAGAGAAAGAGTATAACTTATCATCTTACTTCTGACGCTCTGCGGATCGTGACACTTGTCGTTGTGTAGGATGAGAATATCTGAGGGCTTGTGTTCGAAAAAGTCTCATAAACATGCAAATATCAACGAAGAGATATATTGTGGAATCTCGTAACAGATTTGATACTATGTCTTGAGATGTTTGCGACCATTGTGTTGGGTTAAGGGCAAGACCTAGGCCAAGTAACGGTTTAGGGTTTGCGATGAATGTTTCAGCTTACTTTACTCGTTGCATTTTCGACCTGATTTCCTCTCAATATTGAGGTTTGCGATAAGTTCACGGCTTATATGATCTATCCAAAGAAAATTTTGAACTCGTTGGAAGTGCTGATCAAAATTTTGGATTTCTTTTGTAGCGTGCTATTATCCTTGTGCCGGATGTCTGAGAGCTATCTATATGGGAGGAGATAGCTTAGTCTGTTTTGGACATTTAGAGTTTGTTGTAATCAGAAACAAACATGATGGTAAGTGATTATCGTATGAGTTTGAGCCTTCGTAAAGGATGTGTGTTTGAGAAGGTGTTTGTTCATATGATTGTTGGTCATCCAAGATGGTGTTTTTGTCGAAAAATGGTTCCTTGGGGGTCTGCGACGTCTCGTGATACTGACGATTGGTTTTTCTTTCATATGCCACATTTCATGCTTGAAATGTTTGTGGGCTTGACGATGTTTAGCGGTGTCGCAAGGGTTTTGTTTTTACCTTACGCCAGAGAAACGTTTTGGTTTGTTGGCGGATGTTTCAGCCAAAACTGTTGTTTCTGTTTGGATGTTAAACTGTTTGATTTTTGATCGAGGAATTAGGACCAAGGGGCCGCATAAATTTGTCTCTGGGAAGAAGCGTCATTGGTGCCCATAACTTCGCCGACTATAAGTCATCCATATTTTATTTATTTAGGTTTTTCTATTTATTTAGATTTTTTCTTCAGATCTGCAGGCTTAACAAGATTTTCAGATCTGTAAGAGGTCGTTTTTAGTAATGTTCTATTGGAAGACTTCGTAGAAGACTGCACGGGAAAGTCTTACAGTAGAACATTACTAAAATCGACCACTTACAGATCTGAAAATCGTGTTAAGCATACAGATGTGGCAATTTTTATAGTGTTCTACTGAAAGAGTACTCAGAAGACTTCCTGGAAGTCTTGCAGAGTGTAAGACTCCATAGACGACTTCCTGGAAGTCTTCTGAGAAGTCTTATCACTAAAACTTACATGCAATTCGCTCAGTATAGGAATTTAGAATAGTATGTTTGGTTTGTGTTTGAGATGTTGGTTTTTGATTGTTTTGCAGATGGGAAAATGGATTTACCATAACTTCCCGCAGAGGATATATACATTAGGGGAAGAGCACATTCCAGTCAAAAGCATTTCGTATCATACTGAGGACGCGAAGTTTCTTACTACTGTAAGGCAAGCTCTACATGAGGAGCTGAAGAACTCAAAGTTGGGAGTGTTCATCAAGTTCAAGGAACTAAATTTTTGTTGGGCATCAAAGCTCGTTCCTTATATTCTCAGTTTCCAGCTTAACATCAAGAAGGTGTATGAGCTTTGGAGTCTCGTGGGTCCACAACCGGTGAGGTTTTCCCTCATAGAGTTTGAACACCTCACTGGTCTGAACTGCGATTACATCGAGGACCTGTAAAGTTCAAGGAGGTTAGGAAGGATATGGCTTCTTTCTTGGAGATGATGGGTGTTGATGTCGATGCTGGTCCAACTTCTAAACAGATAACAACAACATGTGAGAGATGCGAAGAGTGGTCTCGGGATGATCGCATGCGGCTCGGATACCTTTCCATCTTCACTGGATTCATTGAAGGGAGAAAGTACACAACCGCTACATGGGCTAGTCTTGCAAGGCTAGTGATAAATTTAGAAGAATTTGAGAATCTTCCATGGGGGAGACTAGCGTTTAAGGTGTTGATGGACTCTCTGAGGTGAAAAGATTTGACAAAGTCTTACAATGGTATTGGGTTTATTCAAGTTATCCAGGTGTGGGTCCACTATGCTTTGCCAAAATTGGCTGCTAATTATGCGAAACCCATACCAAACATACCGTCTCCACCGTTCCTATTTTACAAGGGTGGCAAAGGATGGAGATGTTTTAAAAAGGCTATCAGCAGACATGTATTAAAACGTCACTCCCTAGACTTCTGAGAAGTCTTCAAAGTAAAAACTTCGCATAAGACTTATAGTTAAATTTTCTGAGGAGTCTTCCAGAAAAGACTTCACAAAAGACTTATAGTTCGGTTTTCTGTGAAGTCTTTTCTGGAAGACTTCCATCTTTATTAATCCGTCAAATATCTAAGTTGATATATTTTATTACTGCAGACTAGTGTGATCAACTTTGTTCAGAAGGATTTTGGTGAAATATTTCCACAATGGGACTTTTATATATATAGAAGATACGGTGGCGGATAACATAATTAAAGTCATGTTTAATGCGAATCCTAAATGGAAGTGGACCATGGATTGCTGGAAAGTCGTCGGTACTAACCCGTGGGTCAATCCAAAGACGCAGGTTGTTCATAGAAGGAAGAGAGTGCAGTGAAGACATAGACTGTTGTGAAGGAAGATAGTGGAAGACCTCGGGAGAAAGCTCGTAAAGAGGCTTCCGTTGAGGCTTCTGTTGCGGCTCCTACAGAGGCTCGTAAAGAGGCTCATTCAGAGGCTTCTATGGCTGTTGGTGGGATGACAGAAGAACATATTAAAAAAGGCTTCAAGGACCTAGCTGATGCCATGAGGGACTGGTTTGGGACGTGCCTTATGGAGATCAAGCTTCTCGGAGATAGGATGGAAGCTGTAAAGAAGAAGGTGGAAATCACCAAAAAAAGGATGACATCTAATGATATTCAACTCACTACTTCATGTCCGCCTAAACGTGGGCACGAACCCGAGGTGCTTGGATGTACCATTTGAATGTCAGAACATGTGTACTTTTTTTCTTGTGTGTGCTTGGATTTGTGCTTATGTATGGATTTTGTTTCATGTGTTACTTGGATCTTTGGTTAGTATTGTATAAAAATATTATGAAGGATATTTGACTTCATCTTTTACATCGAAATTGCAGAGTGAAAGTGTCAATGGGGAAAAAGTAGGACAGAACGACGCCAAAGAACCGAGTGGGCCTCATAACCAAGTTCCTCGAAAGGGCCTGATCTTCTGATAGAAAATGTGACCGAGGAGAAGGCTCATGAACCGAGTGTTGACCCTAGCGTTGTTCTATGGGGCAAAACATTACCTACCATTTCAGATGTACAGCAAGGGGAAACTAGAAGGTAAACAAAGAAGAAGGCTGCTATGGCAGTTGCTCGGGGAAAGAGTGATCGAACAAGGATACATGCTGCCTCACAGCAGTCTCCTTTTCAAGGAAACAGCACAGCCAAAGTGATCATTCCAAACACTAAGGTTGGCCCAGGCTATGACAGTACTTCACTTTAAATTCTCATAATACTAATCAGTAAGTCTTCTGGGAAGTCTTCTATTCACAGAAGACTTACATGAAAGTCGCATGTAAAGTCTTCTAGAGAAGACTTCCAAGAAGACTTATTGGTAAGCCTTCGGTAAGTCTTCTAAAATTGTTAAATCTGTCTGACTTGTATTGTTTTATATGCAACATATGGATACTTTTATGAATATACTGAAGCTTCGGTAACACAAGAATCCACAACATTTTATGAGCGAGAGAATGTTCTTTCTTGATCATGCTTTTTTGTGTATGTGGAAGAAAAAGTATGGGGACTTTAACAGATCTGAGCCTGATCACAACGGTTTAGGAAGAAGACTCCCTGGCGGGGCGTTAGATCTTTATGCAGGCCTATAACCAACATTTTGCCAATCTAAGAAGGTCTGGGGGCTGGAGGTGAATAATATATATGCGTCGGTGAACTACAACAACGATCATTGGATTGTTATAAGGATTTTGATCCCTAAGAAGCACATAGTCATCTAGGAAAGAATTGTCAAACATATTAAACCTGCATAACTCACTGAGGTGATTGAGCCTTTTGTCACAATGATCCCTTATTTTCTTGTTGAATGTGAAACCTCTGATGAACAACGTGTCAAACACACTGGATCCATTCACATATTAGAGAGTGACAACTGAAGTACCTCAGTGTCGAGCTGCTGATTGAGGCGTGTACACTCTGAAGTACATTGAAACTCATGCTCTTGGCATGTCACTTCCTCAACTCTTTTGTGATAAGAACGTGATGGCTATCAGGTAGAAGATGGATTTGGATATATTTCAAGAGCAGTGATTACGTATGAGCAGTGATTACGTATGTTGTGTAATTTGTACTTGTAGTTGATGATTTTGACTGCCTTTGTATGCTCTTGTATGTTGTCTTAGGCTACAGTAACATGATCAGGTTAAGATGAAGCTTTTGTAACCTATCCTCCTATCAAACTAGTCTTTCGTAGAAAACTAGTTTGGTAGTGCACTAAAACTAGCTTTTCGGATAATCTTATGTTGGAAGTTCATAACGCAATTGCTATTTTTTTTGGTGTGAAAATGTTTAAATTGAAATTTCCCGATTCATAAAATCATGATAACGCAAAAAGTTCAAAAAACAGATAAGTTCATAACACAGAAAGTCTTAACAGAGATAAGTTCATAGAACATATAAGAGAATAACATAGAAAGTCATAACACATATAAGTTCAAAACAGGAAGCAGAGCATCTGATACACAAAGCCGTACTTCATAAATTTTAATTATTTCAAGCAAGTTTCAAACTTTTCTATCACTTGTAACATGAATAGGAGGCGTGTCTGGAGTCATCTATTGCACCATTGCTCCTGGTAATGAGTAGGTTAACTCCGCAACCTTTGTTTTCATCTCGACGTTATAATCTTCTTGAGCTATTTCAACAAGTTCAACATGTGTGAAACTTTCACTCAAAAAGAACATTCTCGCTCCTTTGAAATTATCAACCACAAAATTCCAAAGAGTCATTTTTCATAAACCATTCTTCATACACTACAGGTAATTGACGCATCATATGCAAAAAGTCAAATTAAAAAACATTAGCAAACATAGAACAACAACTTCAAAAACTTCAACCGAGAACTTATTAGCTAGAAACTTTAATAAACATGAATGTTGGTCACATCATAAAAGGGGTATCAAAATGAGCTAGCTCGCTCAGCTCAGCTCAGCTCACAGTGAGCTCGGATCTTTCGTGAGCTAGCTCAGCTCAGCTCATTTATAATATGAGCTTTAATATGTAAACTCTTACTCAGATCATCTAGATCATGAGTTAAATGAGCTAGCTCACGATCTAATTTAAAAAAATAATTATTAAATAAATTAGTAAGTAACTTGTATAATATTATTTATAATTTAAATATTAAAAAATCTAAAACATTAATATTAAATATTAAATAAAACCAACACTTAAAAATAAATTAAGCTAAACTAATAATCAAAAATCCTTATTCCTCGTGAGAGTCTTGTGATAATTCATTTTCAAAATCTTCGTATGTCCAAATCATAAAAATAAAATAAAACATTTATAAATATTTAATGTCTAAATAATAAACAAATATAAATACATAGTTTGAGATAGAAAATATATTACCATTGTCATCGGTCATAAAACCAAACAACGAAGATCGGTTACAAAGTAAAGATTTGACATGTTTAGGAAGAAGATGACTTTGGTATTTACTTAAAACACGAGAACCAATACTGAAAGATGACTCAGATGCTACTGTAGTTATAGAATGCTTAGTATGTCATAAGCTATATAAGTCAAAGCTCCAAACCGTAGTTATAGGAATGCTTAATTTATATATTACTAATGTATGTTTTACATTTAAATTTAAAAATAAGTAAATATGATTAATAAAGAAATTATTTTTTACATAAAAATAGAAGTTATCCAAAACAGAATATAATATATATATATATATATATATATATATATATATATATATAATTGTAAGTATAAAAATGACTAAGCTCATGAGCTGACTCATGTTCATTATAGCTCGCTCATATAACTCGTGATTTAATTTAAGCTCGATCAATACACTCATTTACTAAATGAGCCTAAAAAATAGAGATCGTGCTCGTGAAAAATTGAGCTGAGCTGAGCCAGCTCATGAGTTATAGCCAGCTCATGAGTTATACCTCATTTTGACACCAATTAAGTAATAAATTTCATTCAGTAGCCCCAATATTGACTAATATACATGAATTAACAAAAAAATTGTTAAACAGTCTTTATAGTTTTAGAGTAAATGAAAGTTTAATATACATTGACGTAGGCAGCCTCCTAGGAAGTCATCATTTAGGTTATTTTTTTTAATTAACTTACAAAGAAAGACTTCTAGAGAAGTCTACTCTTCAATAGACATCTTTGGAATATGCCTTTGTAAATATTGGCTTACTTTTGTTTTCAAAAAAATATCGAAAATACCGGAGAAGACTCCCGGTAAGTCGTCTAGGATAAACATGTTAGTTTTGGATTTGACTAAATTTTGTTAGAAATTTGACTTTTCCTAGACGACTTACAAGTAAGTCTTTCAACAGAAAAAAAATTAGACATTTAATTTTTACTTGAGGACTTATAAGTAAGTCGTTGAAGGTTACTTTTACAATTAAAAAGGAAAACTTAATTATTTAATTTTAACTAGACGACGTATGTGTATGTCTTCCGGCAGATGACTTACATGGAAGTCTTTTGTGATATGACCAGAATCTCATAATAAAATTTTGGAAGATTTATGTGTAAGTTGTCTCCCGAAAGACATACACGTAGGTCATCTAATTAAAATCAAATATTTAAATTTTATTTTAAAATTGTAAAAGTAACCTGAAACGAGTTAAATATAAGACGTCTAGCAAGAAAATAAATATTTATGTTTTATTTTTCTGCTGGAAGACTTATTTATAAGTCGTGTAGGAAAAGTCGAATTTCTGACTCAATTTGGTCAAATGCAAAACTAACATGTTTATCCTAGACGACTTACCGGTGGTATTTTCGAGATTTTTTTTGTTAACAAAGAAAAGTGGAAGACTTCCAGAGAAGTTCTCTCTAAAAACACATATAAAAATCAATTGCAAAACTAACTCCAGCATTGACCAGAAGACTTTCGTGTAAGTCTTCTACTGCTAGAGACTTACAAGGAAGTTCTTGGCGAATAGATCTGAAAACTAATTAGATTTCATACGTTAAATTAGTGAGATAACTTCTTTAGCACACAAAAGTTTTCTCCAATCACACAAAAGCTCAAACGAAAGCGACCCACCAGGAATCGTAAGTTTAAATGACTCTATGAACCATAAAAATTTTAGAATCAAAATCTTGGGTTTTTGTGGATGAATATGCGAGAAAGTGAAAGAGATGTCATTTTTAGTTCATAAGAAATGAGATAGAGGGGGTGTAAATAGACTTTTGGTACATTAAGTGTTTCAAATTGGTTGTTCATAGTGGTTGGTGTATTTATAGTAATATTGTAAATACTTGATTAAAATGAGGATGACAGAGTAAAATATTCATTTTAAAAAAATGGTATTTTCATGAAAAAATTATGGGTTAGTTTTGTGTTTAACTTTGAGTTTTGAGTCATATTTGAAAAAAGGCCCAACACAAATTATCATTTTATCATAATCTATCATATTAAAAAAATATTATATTGAGATGAATATGATAAAATTATATTAAACTGATATATTAATACATTTTATTTTCAGAAATATATATTAATGTTAAAATGTAATATATTAGCAAAACGAGTTAACACTAAACTATATTATATATGTATATAAATTAAATAATTTAAAATTTTATATATGCGTGAATATTTTATCTAAGATAAATAAATATATAAATACTAAAAGGTAATCTAGAGCTTTGAAGTGAGGGTAGAGAAAACATATTTTTGAAAAAAAATATGTTGTTTCATGCATATATTGATTAGTTTAATAATCAAATGAAAAATCCAGTAAGACAAATATATAATAAAAGGCAAAAAATACATGTGATATTTTAAGACAATTGATTAAGTATGACATATAATTGATAAAATTATTGTATTTGAAATGCTTATATAAATTTTTAAGAATATGATTAAGTTAAAAATATATGTCTTTAATAATATAAAATAAATATCTATAAATATATAACTGAAATTAAACATCCGCTCAACCTTCAAAATTTAGTAGTATAATTAATATCCTCTATTGAATAAACTTCGCAAATTCGTACAATTCATATGTTCGTTATTCTTTATTTAGCATACAAAATACTATGAATCTATTGTATTTGATTGGATTCTCAGTGAATCTTTAATTAATCTTGAAGTCTTTGATACTATGTGTAACATCCCGGGCCCACCCAAAATGAAACTCACTTGCTAGAAGCCCAAGAAGGGTAAACCCTAGACCTAACCTCTCCCATTTCTTATGCAAGGGACAGCTCCCTTAGAAAAAACACACAAGAGAGACCACAAGCGAAGCCCTGCCTGAGCACAGCCTCGCCCTTGCCGCTCACCGCCACCGCCCAGCCTGCGCCGTCAACGACCACCACCGCCCGCTCGTCTCCGTCGTCGCAAGCTTCCGACCCGTGCACCCAAAGCCCTAGCCGCCAAACCCAAGTCCCGATTCATCATCTCCACGATTCTGTTGCGTGTAACCATCTTCGATCCGATAGATAAGGTAAGACTAGAACCCTAGCCTCCTTTTGTCATTGGGAATGGCAGATCTGAACCTAAACCTCTTTCTTTGTCTCTCTTGTCTTGAGAAACACAGATTTTTGGTGTTACCGTCCCCTTCCCTTCTTCCGATAGAGATCTACACCAACAAACAAGCTAAGGTGACGACCAGGTCGTGAACTCGTCTCATGTAGAGTAATCCTTATGACGCTAGTCCTTTGTTAATCGAATCTAAGTTTTGTAAGTGTAAATGATATTATATGTGTTAAATCTAGGTTGAGATTTGTGATATGTGTGATGTGATGAAAGCACCTAGACTTGATAGAGGGATGTCAAACTAATGTAAAGTAATGAAAATGAGAACGAGAATGAGAATGAGAATGAGAAAGAGAATGAGAATGAGAATGAGAATGAGAATGAGAATGAGAATGAGAATGAGAATGAGAATGAGAATGAGAATGAGAATGAGAATGAGAATGAGAATGAGAATGAGTAAGAGTAACGTGAATGATGTGTTGTTTGTGACGCTGAGAATGGGTGGAGTCTAGTTAGAGATGTGATGAGATAACTGAATAAGACCGTGAACGGACGGTGAACGCGAAACGCAGGATAGAAAATATGAAAGGGCGCCGTAAGATCGAGTCAATGCTGAGTTGTGGCATAATTATGGCTATTAGGACCGGGGTGGCAGACAGAGCCGGAAGGGGCCAAAGATGCTGCAACTCGGATAGCCATTTCGGAAGCTGGGAGGCAGTGGTTCACGTAAGACCTTTCGGGATTGGCCGACAAGAGGTGGGACGTCCTTGAGCGAGCCTGTAGGTCCTTACGTCTAGGTTGTTTGCTGCAGAATAGATCTTATTAACTTATGATTGTGTTGATTGATTGCTTGTCCTGAGCTGAAGTAGAGTTCCTGGAACCTGCCCTCACTGAGTAAACCACACTCACCCCTCTCTTTTCAGGTATGGCCGAGAGGGAGCGGGAGTAGGAATCTGTTTGGTGCAAGTGTTTCTTTGGGATTTCTTTATCTTTCAAAAATTTATCGCTTTCTTCTCGAAGATTTTCACGTAAAATTTTCAGCCTTTATGTTTGGGTCTGATTTATGTAAGACTATTTGGTTTTTAATAAAGATTTTTGGACGAAAGGTGAAATGCTTTAACATTATAAGATCCTAGGGACAGGGCCTTTACACTATTTAAATTATTTTTATCCAAACATTTATTTTTAGTTCTTATAATCATAGAAAACAGTCTAATTTTCTTTTTTGAATAATATGTAAAATTTATTCAAAAAAGCACTCTGTTACAAACTTAACTAGTTTTAACTAAACACTTTTGTAAGAACAGATTTAATCTCAAACAGAGAAACTAGTTCTTGTAGCCAGCCAAGACTGGAGAAGTCCATCATATTTCCGGATATATGTATCAACGACAGCGAGGCATTGATTTTTGACCTGCCTATCAATCATCTTCACCATTGATGATATTGGAGTAGGGGAAACTTCATGTCTTCTGTTTTTCCTTTCACGCCAGACAGAGTAGAGAGGGATTTGAAATATATATACCTCAGGAGGTAAAGCTGGTTTGCGTCTTGGGTCGTGTCAAGAAGAGTGATGCATTTCAACAATTCTCTTAAGTTTGAGGATCATTTTTTTCAAACAGGTTTATGATCATTAATTGTAAATAAGACTACAGAATATAAGATAATCTTTTAGAAGTTTCCAAAGTTTTGTGAAAAGAACAAAACAAAAGAACTCTGAGGCAACAATGGCGCACCATTTTTGGGTTCTCGTTAACTCTCTACTGATCTCTCTCCTCCCTTTTAGATAGAAGGGATATACTTGTTGAGATTGAAAGGAAGAGGATATAATTCTTCACTTATTGTGTCACATTTGAAAGATCTAAACTTGTCCCACCAATGCGTTACTCTGTCTTTTCTTATCGATGAATATGTCTTGTGCAATGTGTTTATAACGCCCCGACCGCCCACGGCTAATAGGCCACCCACGCCCGCTCTCTCGGCCCGTGGGCCCCATCCCGTTCCAACGGTCGGTGCATTAATTTTCCAAGGCTCGAAATCATTGTTTACTGACCCTGCAATCACCACCCGACCTTTCCCCGTGTTTTGGCCTCACTCACACGGTATCGCGAATTACTTCCCGATAGGTCACCCATCCTTTCACTACTCCAGCATAAGCACGCTTAACCCTGAAGTTCTAAACGGATGTGTGACGGAAAAGGTAAGTACACTTTGGTGACATAGGTAGCCAAATCAATTTTCTTAAGCCTTTCCACATATCACAACTCGGATGTTACAGTGTTGTCCAAGAAGAAAGCAAACCACGCCATCAACAAAAGGTTCTGAGGAGTACGTGATATGCCACCAACTCATTTATTGTCAAGTATGAAAGGAAATTAAGATTTTCATGCTCAAGTCTTTGATTTTATTTAAGAATAGGTGAGTTGTTTACAACATACCCAAACAGGGCTTGTGTGGACATGACCATAGCCTTTTATTGCAAAGAAAGTCAGAGAAGCCTAAGATGAACTTACTGCTGGATTTTTCTAAGTTGTAGAACTGAAAAAAAACTTAGACCTCCAGGTCCTACGTAGGCAAAGAAGAAAGAGCATAAAGCCGCAACTATGGGTGCAAGGATTGACGCAAACACAACTCCAAAATTTCCTGGATTAATATGATAGGCCATCAGTAAATATAATTGTTTTAATCTAAGAAAATATAAGTTTGTGCTATTCCCTGGAGGGTATACATGAGGATGGAGAATTAAGCACATGATGAGAATAAGGAGGGAGAAAAGAAGTAAACACACAGGGAGATACAGAGACTTCGCGTTAGAGAGGAGGAAGTATAATAAGAGAAAGAACAGAGAATATAGTATTATGTTTGTAATCACCATTTCCGATTCATACTTGTACATTGAGAGAGATTTTGTGTGTGTGAGAGAGGACAATCTATTGTACTTGTATTGCGTGTGTTGTGATCTAATACACTTAGTTCATAACAAATTGGTGTGGTTTGAGCAACTAGACCGATTCATCATACGCGATGGTGTTGGCGAGTGGTGCATCAGAGCAGACGTCAAAAAATTGAGCGCAGCCATAGCAGAAATAGTCAGCCGATTGAATCTGTTAGCTAACCGTTGGATTCGATGGAAGCAGATAAACAATTGGCAGAGATGAATCAATTGATGTCGTCCATGAATACGATGATCGGATCAATGGTGGATCTGGTGAATAAGAAGTTTCAAACGACGGAAGATATTCAACCGTTGTTTTGAAATCCGGAGAAACAACCGATTCAGGTACCTGATCCTTTCTCGGAACCTGTCCCTAGTGATTCAATGTTAGATCATCGGAAAATTTCAATGTTAATGCCGAATCGGGATAATCTTGTACGGAAAATGGATTTGCCTGTGTTTAATGGTAAACATCCTCATGGATGGATTGTGAGAATGAAAAATGTTTTCAGGGTGGACAAATATCATGAGAACCAGAAGATAGAATTTATTGTATTTAGTCTTGAAAGAGATGTATTGAGCTGGTTTAATGGAAAAGATAGAAGATTATCCCTTCAGACTGGATGGAGTTAAAGAAGAGAATTGTAGCAAGGTTTGGTAATCCTTAGATGAGAACACCGAAATAGTGTTTAGCAGGCATTATGCACACTGGTCCAGATGTGGATTATGGCAGACGATTTGAGGAACTATCATCGTTAGTCACTGGAGTGGATGATGAGATGTTGGAGGCTACCTTTTTGGGAGGATTTAAACCATAATTACAAGCGATTGTACGCATGAAGGAACCGAGAGATTTGCCACATGATTGCAAGGGTTTTGCAAATGGAAGATGGACTATTGTATAAAATGATGGTCATTGTGCGTCAGCAAGGTTCTAAGGGAGCTGGTTATCAGTCATTGTATCCCTGAGGTATTCTTTGCAGCATAACCCTGCTTTAACATGGAAAGCAAGACCTTTGTTGCTTGAAGGAGGTACAACTACCAACAAACAACCAGTGAAAAATGTGAATCAACCTGTTAAGGCACCAGTGCGTGAGAGATTTCATTTGTCTCCAACAGAGTATGCACGAAGGAAGCGTGATGTACAAGGCTTTATGTGTGATGAGAAGAATTTTTATGGACATGTCTGTGCAAATAAAGAGTTACAAGTTCTGACTGTGATTGAAGGCTATGAAGTAGAGTTGGTTGAAGATGAGTTTTATGATACGGTTGAAAATGATCAGATTGAAGTAACGAATTGTAAGGCTTTATCTTTTAACGCTTTCATTAGTCTTCCTTCTTCTACTACTACGAAGATCAGAGGATCAATTGGGAAACTGCAGGTTGTTGTGATGCTAGACTGTGGGGCCACCCATAACTTTATGACTCCCACGATGTTGCATCAAGCTCACATTAGAGTTCAAAAACAACTTGGGATGTGTCGAGGAGTGGAGTTTTAAGTGGATACGTTGGAGTTTAAAGCGGATTTTATTGCGTTGGACTTGGGCAGTGCTGACATTATTCTTGGGGTTCAATGGGCTTCTTTCCCTGGGGAAGTGTCAGGTGGACTGAAAACCACATGGGCTCACCTACGTTACAAAGATCGTATAGAGATTTTTATGGTGATCACAGTTTTGATACGATTTTTTCCTTCAAATCTTTGAAGGTAGAGAAAGATGATTAACCCAAGTCAATGAATGCAGAAGAAAGGCAGATTCCGATGAATATTCAACAGATTCTATCTGATTTTTTGGATGTGTTTGAAGTACCACAGCAGTTGCCTCCAGTGCGTGACATGGAACATTCCATTACACTGAAGCAGGGTACAAATCCTATTAGTTTGAGGCCCTATAGGTACCCGCATAAGCAGAAAAAAGAAGTGGAAAACCTGGTTGCTCAGATGTTGGAAACATGGATTATCCGTGCGAGTCATAGTCCATATTCTAGTCATGTTCTCTTGGTGAAGAAAAAGGATGGATCTACGAGGTTCTGTGTCGATTATCGTGCCATGAACAGAGTGACATTCCTATTGCATTTATAGAGCAGCTGCTAGATGAGTTGTATGGAGCAGCAGTGTACTCTAAACTGGATATTTGATCTGGTTATCGCCAAATTCGTATGGAAGAAAAATATATTGAGAAGATAACTTTTCGTACACATGATGCGCATTATGAATTCTTGGTTATTCCATTTGGTTTAACCAACGCTCCAGCAACATTTCAAGATTTGATGAACGAGATTTTTAGACCGCTGAGGAAGTTTGTGCTTGAGTTCTTTGATGATATATTAGTCCACCGCTGTGATGTGGAACAGCACGGGGAACACTTGACTCTGATTCTCCAAGTTCTCAGAGATAGTCAACTTTTTGCCAATCGAAAAAGTGTTTTTTTTTACCTGTTGCATGTGGAGTACCTTGTTCATGTGATTTCAGCTGAAGGAGTAGCGACTAACAAGAGTAAGACGTCAGCTGTGGATAAATGGCCAACACATAAATCTGTTAAAGACTTGCGTGGATATTTAGGTCTCACAGGGTACTATAGGAAGTTTGTGAGAGGCTATGGCACCATTGCAAAACTCTTGACGTCCATGTTAAAACAGATAAGTTTGAATGGTCTTGTTATGCATGGGATACTTTTGCGAAATTGAAGAAAGCAATGACTCAAGCTCTGGTTTTACAATTACCAGATTTTCTGAGACATTCAGTGTGGAAACAGATGTTTCTGGTTTTGGATTGGGGGCGGTCTTGATGCAACATCACAATCCTATTGCATTCTTCAGTTACGCTTTGAAATAAAAGGAGCACTTGAAACCGATTTATAAGAGGGAACTTATGGCTATTTTTATGGTTATGCACAGTTGGAGACACTGCTTGTTGGAATCTAGGTTTGTGGTGAGAACAGACTAGAAAAGTTTAAAGTACATGTTTGAGCAGAGAGAGGTTAACTTGGAGTATCAAAGATGGACGCATAAGTTGTTGGGTTATGAATTTGAAATTGTATATAAGCATGTAGTAAAAAACAGAGCAACAGATGGGTTTTCTCGGATACAGTATGCACATCAAACAGCTATGATGAGTACTTTGTTGGCCTGGACTGTACTGGTTCTTCTGCAGTTACAAGATATTCTCAAGGAAATTGATGTTTCTGCTCAGATTAGTGAGATTATGAATCGAATACAAGAAGGTTGGAGGTGAAACATGGTAATAAGATGGTGGAAGGGAGGTTGTTATACAAAGGAAGGTATATCTCATAGTGTCTTCATTGTCAAACCATAAAATACTCTACTTTATTACCAGCTTCTCTACTGCAGCCTCTGCCATTACCAGTGAGGATTTGGGAGGATATATCTCTTGATTTTATCGAAGGATTACCTTTGTCTCAAGGAAAGAATGTTATATTGGTGGTAGTTAATCGATTTTAGAAGTATGGACATTTCTTAGGCTTGTGCCATCCCTTCAATGCAGTTGATGTTGAAAATGTCTTTCTTCAAGGAGTTGTGAAGTTGCACGGGTTTCCCAAGACTATGGTATCCGATCGTAATAAGATTTTTCAGAGTGGGTATTCGAAGAAATTATTTTGACTGGCTGGGACTTCTCAGTGTTTTATCACTGCCTGCCATCCTCAAAGTGATGGGTAGACAGAAGTATTAAACAGAAGATTGGAGACATACCATAAATGCTTCACTTCAGCTCATCCTAAGCGATGGTATTTTTTTTGAGTTGGGGAGTGCTGTATTACAATATTTGTACCACACATCAACAAAGGTTACACCTTTCCAGTTGGTATTTGGTAAAAACCACCAGCTTTACTCAATTATGAGGTGGGTTCTACTATGAATGTAGATTTGGAGAAGATTTTAGGGAGAGAGTTGATATGTTGCTCCAAGTTAAACAACATTTGGTCAGGGCGCAAGATATATGAAGTATAATGCTTATAGGGGACGTCGAGACTTGTCTTTTGAGATTGGTGATATGGTTTTTCTTAAAGTTGAGACCATATAGGCAGTCAACAGTAGCAAAGCGCTTTTGCCAGAAGTTGACGGCAGGGTACTATGGGCTCTTTGAGGTTTAGATCGTATTGGGAAAGTTGCATACAAATGACAATTGCCTGATCAGTCTAAAATCCATCATATGTTTCACATTTCACAACTGAAGCCAGTCCTTGGTTTGGGTCATTTGGTCACTAAGTTGCCAACTAGTTTGTCTGCATAAGATGAGTTAGTTACGAGCCTTTGGATATTGTTGATCATCATTATAATGCTGAAGGTTACAAATCCAAAGAAAAACCCTTCACTTTCTTCTCCAGCTCAACAGATCAGTTTCAGCAAATTTAGTGACGTTGATGATTTAGCGTTTCCTTCTCTAGGTCCTTCGGTCATAAAAGAGCTAATTGTAACAAAAATATTTGAAGATGTAAAAAATCCCCAAAAAACAAATAATACAATTGATAGGATAATCTGATGCACAAAAATAGATAGAGAGACAACATGGAGAGCTAGAGAACAAACAAAAAATGGAGAAGAAGAGTCCAACAAATTACCAGAATGACAACAATAGTTTAAGAGCCTAACATAGCCAGGTTAAGAGATAATTAAGCATGTCATTATGTTGTTAGAATAGGTCGATTGGACTTTAGGTGTTCCTATCTGTGAGCTACTTATTGATTAACATTTCGTGGAGCATAATGTAACGACCCACTCCCAGAGTATTTTTAATTTTGAAGGAAATAAATCGCGAGATTTTTAATTCTACAAAAAGCATATTTTTTTCTAAGTGTTTCCACACATGTAGTCGGGAAGGTTGGAGTGTTTAAGATATATTTTGACTAAGTTTCAGATGTTCGGTAAATACATAGAGCGATAAAAGTCTAAGTAAGGGAATCACGAACTATCAAACTAACTAAGGAAAGTTCAGAGAATGCGGGTGCCAAGTAAAGCAAGTTCGAGCTGTTACTACTGACGAGATTATACTAAGGAAAGTCGGGTAGGTGAGAGTGATATAAAGAAAGGAGGGTAGAGATTCTTCAATCTTTTGATGGCAAGGTTTGACCAAGCCAGATAAGGAAACCACACCAAATGTCTAGCTTGGTGATCAAGTCCATAAAGTAGTATAAAAAGGGACCTTCAGCTCTCATTTCTTCACACAACTAAAGAACGAGTCTACAGAGAAGTCAAAGTAAAGTAGAAACGATTCAGTAGAGAGAGAAGTTCAAGAGCAAGGAAGCTAAGGAGTTCTTTGCCAGAAAAATGTTATGAAGTTCAGATTCTTCGAATCCAAGACATTCAACAAAGGTGAGGGCGTGATTCGTGGAAGCTTAGTAATTTTTATTTTGTTCATAGTTGGTTCGTTAAAATGAAGGTTACATGTTAGGGAAATTGTTTATGGATAGTTCGTTCTTCGTTTTTCGAGGTGGTTCTCAAGGATCTAAGAACGTTCTTGCGTTCTTAGGATAACTGCATGTTAGATTGTATGTATGATATGTTTAGATTGATATGTTTATGTGATTTAAATTAGAATTGATCTTAGAAAGAATTGATATGTTAAATGGAAAACGTTATAGAAATCGATTCAGAATAAAAATTAATTAAGAAAGAACACGAATAGACGAATTAACTTAAATAAGGAAAGTACGTGTCTATTAGCCTAAATAAGAAAATATGTTTTGTCTTTAGGCCGTAAAGATGTTATGATCATGTTTTGGCTTACGGCCATGTTTGTTGGCTTCGGCCGTTATGGATCTTCGGGTTGCAGATTGGCTTTGGCTCCAGGTGGGATACAGGCCGTAATGGACCAACGGGTCACATGTTTGGCTACGGTCGCAGGTTTGGTAATGGCCACATGTTTGGCTACGGTCGCATGTTTTGCTAAGGCTGCAGGTTTGGCTACAACCGCAGGTTTGGCTACGACCGCATATTTCGTTAGAGCAGCAGATTTGGATACAGTCGCAGGTTTGGCTACGGTTGATGGACCTTCGGATCGGAATATTAGGAAATGCTAAAGTAAAACTGGATGTTAAGTTGTGAGTTTTGATTGCATGAAAATTAATAACTAATAGGAAAATTTCTAAGTAAGAAATAATGAAACGGATTGCTAGGTTGATATAATGAGATTGCTAGGTTTTTAGAATGCAACGTAAAATTTGATTCCTTAATTATTGAGTTGGATGTGGGCGGTTTTAAGCGTCCTCACTGAGTAATTTTGTATACTCATGCCTCCTTAGCGATGCATATAAGTTGAATATGTAGACCGGAGCGCGAGGCTATAATTACCATCAGAAATAAGTATTTTGAACTTGGGTAATGTTTGAGAGTTATATAAAGATATTTTCTTGCAGACAAAAAGATGTTCACTATATTGTCTAGTATTTTATCAATAAAGTGTAAGTGTTTCTTTGTTTTATTGTTAAAATTTGACTTGATTGTTACTTAGAATTTTCAATGTGCTTTTCAAATATTTTCATGTTGGGTGTTTTAATTTGGTATCCGAGCGGGGGTACGCCAGTCAGTTATGTTCTGCCTGGCCGCTTTTCGAGAATGGGATTTGTGGGTAAGGGTGGAAAGGAACCGATGGACTATGTCTCACGAAAAGGATGTGTTGTATAATATTTCTAAGGTATATCTTAGTATGTATTTATGATTGGATTACTTAGAAAATGGCTAAGCAAAATTGTGTTGAAGAGTTAGTAGGAAGTTAGTGAAAACTAACTTAAGTCTTATTAAGGATAAAATGTGTCGACTATCGGGTATTATAAAGGGTATTCAATGAAGGTATCAGGTTGGTTCAGTCAGCAAAAGGAAATTATTCTTTAAGTCGCGCGCAATGGATCAAGATATGTTAACCTTAGTGAAGGAGTGTATACGATGGTAGAAGGTACAAAGTAATAGTTGACGTGGATTGATGGTTGACTGCTTGGCTAGCTACGACTGTGTGAAGTGCTATGACAATTCTTGTCGAGAATGAAGAAACTTACTGTCTCATAGAATTATGAAGTGTTGGATGTTTGTATGTTAGTGTGGCACACTTGCTAGAAGCTGAATGGATCGATGAAAGTGCAACAAAGACACATGTGTGATTAGGGAGCTATGTAAAACATGGTACCAATGGTACACAATCTGGATGTAAGTATGGAGCCAATCCTCTTGTTAGTGGTGTGGTGGTGAAGGCCACACTTTTGTTAGACTACATGTGTCGCATTCCTTGTGTAACACGAAATCACCTAACATTGGTCACATAAGAATGGGTTGAGGAACAGATCATATTTAGTGTGTTAACAGACATGAGGCATTTCTCAAGTCGCATTGTCATTTATCAAGATGTTTCAATGATGGTGGACATTGCGGACATATTTAGTGGCTTTGATCGTGTTACCAGATAAATGGTTCAAAACATTCTTGGAATAGACTGGTTTGATCAATGTCGAGTTAACATGGATTGGAAAAACTTTAAGGTAGTATTCAACGAAGCAAGAACAAAAATAATGTTTTCAAGAAATGAGGAAGCGATTTGAGATTTCAATAGTATCACAATAAGGACGAAACAAATCATCAAGAACAAGTACTAATTGGTTCTATAACCATCGGGGATGGAGAAGTTGTAATATATGGTGTATTGGTCCGTTAGAGTTAATTCAGGTCTAGAGTAGGCATGGAAGCCTTTTGAGAGATGTAGGATAAAAACAAGCCATAATTGGCGTTTCCCACGCAAAAACCAACTGGCAGCAACCTAATGGGTGTTCCCGAGTGAGCGGAGCAACCAACTGCATGTTCCGATATTTAAGAAACCCAAGAAATTACATCAACAAAGGTTACACCTTTCCAGTTGGTATATGTAAAAACCACCAGCTTTACTCCATTATGAGGTGGGTTCTAGTACGAATTGCTACACGCCGAGATTTAGGTCACACGGGTGGTGCGGTGGATGTTGTGATTTCCGGACGTGGTACGTACGGATGGGGCAGGTGGTACGATGCGATGGGGTTGATCGGGGTTGCGAATGTACCTGAGAAACAAAGAACCTTTTTATGAGTTTTTATGGTTTAAAAAGATGAACAAATAAGCTAGAAGATAATGATGAAAGACAAATGATTTTTATGGTTTTTAGTTTAAGAATGCAATGATAAACTAGATGATATGCGATTGATGGATGAATCAAAAGAGGAGGATAGGAGTATGGATCGATGGATCCTTGTTGTTGGACGTGTGTCTCTCTCAACAAGAACAAGGGATGATTGATGAAGTGAGGATGGGATTCGGCTTGTTGGATGTGTATCTCTCCCAAGCTGAATCGGTGGATGGAATGGAATGAAGAATCGCCACAAGTTTGGTGATGAAGACTTGATAAGATTCGATCTCCTCCTAGGCTGGTTTCACACGCAGATTTAGAGAGAGAGAGAGGCTAGGGTTTCTTGCTAGGGAAAACTGACTCATATATTGATAATAAGGTAAAAATACAAGACCACTTATATGGGGTTTATATAGGACCCCGATGTGGTTTGTCCCTTCTAGGGGGACTTGAAGCAAAACAATATGAAGTTCAATGCATAAAGGCCTAAACAACATGTGGGCCGACTCCTTAGACTCTAAACAAGGCATAAACAATTTGCCTTACTTATTGGACTCGAAAATAATAAAAGACTTAACAATTTGCCCATAAGTCTTTAAAATAGAAATTGCAACACAATTTAAAAACCACAAACCAAAAATAATAAACCGGTTTAGAAATCAAAATGAAATCTTACCTGCTTACCTTTGTGGTCTAAGTGGATTACTCAGATGCTGGTTGGGTTGAGCTTGGGTCTTGACCAAAGGTTGCAAACGGATTATGATCATACTAACCCGGCTCTGGACGAGTGATTGGAATTGGGGTGTTCCGGCTTGGTCTTGAACCTCTACTGGACCATCTTGAATCTTCAGTTGAACCATCTCTTCAATAAGCACTTGGTCTTGCTCTTCTTGGTTTAGGATCTCTTGGACAGCCTTGGAGAATCCAGCTCTAATGACCTGGCTCCGTTCCGGGTGGTTGGGCCGTGTCGGATGATAGGAACCTCTACTTGGATGCTGCATCACGAATGGAGATTTAGAGAAGATTTTAGGAGAGAGATGATATGTTGCTCCAAGTTAAACAACATTTGGTCAGGGCGCAAGATATTATGAAGAATAATGCTTATCGGGGACGTCGAGACTTGTCTTTTGAGATTGGTGATATGGTTTTTCTTAAATTTGAGACCATATAGGCAGTCAACAGTAGCAAAGCGCTTTTGCCAGAAGTTGACGGCAGGGTACTATGGGCTCTTTGAGGTTTAGATCGTATTGGGAAAGTTGCATACAAATGACAATTGCCTGATTAGTCTAAAATCCATCATGTGTTTCACATTTCACAACTGAAGCCAGTCCTTGGTTTGGGTCAGTTGGTCACTGAGTTGCCAACTAGTTTGTCTGCAATAAGATGAGTTAGTGACGAAGCCTTTGGATATTGTTGATCATCATTATAATGCTGAAGGTTACAATCCAAAGAAAAACCCTTCACTTTCTTCTCCAGCTCAGCAGATCAGTTTCAGCAAATTAGTGACATTGATGATTTACCGTTTCCTTCTCTAGGTCCTTCAGTCATAAAAAAGCTAATTCTAACAAAAATATTTGAAGATGTAAAAAATCCCAAAAAAAAAATTATACAATTGATAGGACAATCTGATGCACAAAAATAGAAAAAGAGACAACATGGAGAGCTAGAGAACAAACAAAAAATGGAGAAGAAGAGTCCAACAAATTACCAGAATGACAACAATAGTTTAAGAGCCTAACATAGCGAGGTTAAGAGATAATTGAGCATGTCATTATGTTGTTAGAATAGGCTCCCGATTGGACTTTAAGTGTTCCTATCTGTGAGCTACTTATTGATTAACATTTCGTGGAGCATAATGTAACGACCCGCTCCCAGAGTATTTTTAATTTTGAAGGAGATAAATCGCGAGATTTTTAATTCTACAAGAAGCATATTTTTTTCTAAGTGTTTCCACACATGTAGTCGGGAAGGTTGGAGTGTTTAAGATATATTTTGACTAAGTTTCAGATGTTCGGTAAACACATAGAGCGATAAAAGTCTATGTAAGGGAATCACGAACTATCAAACTAACTAAGGAAAGTTCAAAGAATGCGGGTGCCAAGTAAAGCAAGTTCGAGCTGTTACCACTTGACGAGATTATACTAAGGAAAGTCGGGTAGGTGAGAGTCATATAAAGCAAGGAGGGTAGAGATTCTTCAATCTTTGATGGCAAGGTTTGACCAAGCCAAATAAGGAAACCACACAAATGTCTAGCTTGGTGATCAAGTCCATAAAGTAGTATAAAAAGGGACCTTCAGCTCTCATTTCTTCACACAACTAAAGAACGAGTCTACAGAGAACTCAAAGTAAAGTAGAAACGATTCAGTAGATAGAGAAGTTCAAGAGTAAGGAGCTAAGGAGTTCTTTGCCAGAAAAACGCTATGAAGTTCAGAGTCTTCGGAATCCAAGACATTCAACTAAGGTGAGGGCGTGATTCGTGGAAGCTTAGTAATTTTTATTTTGTTCATAGTTGGTTCGTTAGAATGAAGGTTACATGTTAGGGAAATTGTTTATGGATAGTTCGTTCTTCGTTCTTCGAGGTGGTTCTCAAGGATCTAAGAACGTTCTTGCGTTCTTAGGATAACTGCATGTTAGATTGTTGTGATGATGATATGTTTAGATTGATATGTTTATGTGAGTTAAATTAGAATTGATCTTATAAAGAATTGATATGTTAAATGGAAAACGTTATAGAAATCGATTCAGAATAAAAATTAATTATGAAAGAACACAAGTAGACGAATGAACTTAAATAAGGAAAGTACGTGTCTATTAGCCTAAATAAGAAAATATGTTTTGTCTTTAGGCCGTAAAGATGTTATGATCATGTTTTGGCTTACGGCCATGTTTGTTGGCTTTCGGCCGTTATGGATCTTCGGGTTGCAGATTGGCTTTGGCCCCAGGTGGGATACAGGCCGTAATGGACCAACGGGTCGCATGTTTGGCTACAGTCGCAGGTTTGGTAACGATCGCATGTTTGGCTACGGTCGCATGTTTTGCTAAGGCTGCAGGTTTGGCTACGACCGCATATTTCGCTAGAGCAGCAGATTTGGATACAGCTGCAGGTTTGGCTACGGTTGATGGACCTTCGGATCAAGAATATTAGGAAATGCTAAAGTAAACTGGATGTTAAGTTGTCAGTTTTGAATGCATGAAAATTGATAACTAATAGGAAAATTTCTAAATAAGAAATAATGGAAACGGATTGCTAGGTTGATATAATGAGATTGCTAGGTTTTTAGAATGGAACGTAAAATTTGATTCCTTAATTATTGAGTTGGATGTGGGCGGTTTGAGCGTCCTTGTAATAACCCTCAGGAGCCAATGAATTTTTTGGTCGAGAAAATTCTACTCGACCAGTTCGAGTTGGTCGACCACATTTAAAAATAAAATCGACCCGATGAATTCATGTCTCGACGGGACTGTCATGCGGTCGTAAGGACTTTCCTTTGATAGTTCTGGTCGATTTATTTAAGCTGGATGAGTTTTGTTGAAAGTAGGACAAGATTTAAAGGTCGAGAAAATATTTAATCGGAAACTGTCCGGAAATTACCAACCAGACTTCTTAAAATTCCTTATAAATCATCCATGGTCCTTCACCACCTTGTCTTCCTGCTTTCTCAGTAAAAGTCACATGACAGAGCACAAGCTGCCTGCCTACTTGGTTAATAGGTAAGTCATGTGCAAGTCACAAGCTACTTGCTTACATGCTTGCAGCTTTCTTCATGGAAGGACACAGTTCAGCTGCTTGTGTTGAAGCAGTGACACCAGCTTGTAATTTTCTGTTGTACGATGAGCTTTGAATCTCTCGTGCTTTGAAGTGAAACCAAGGAGAAACCGAGGAGTAAGGGAAAAAAGTGAAGAGGTTTCGAGAGATCTCTCGTGTTAAGTACTTTAGAGATATTTTCGGACTAAAAAATAATATATTTTTTACATATACGATAGCTCCTTTTTTCTGATATGCAATGATAAGTCGCCTCAACTTACCAAATTGACGCGGCTAAATTCTTTTCTTTTCCCGCGATAACGAAACATAGCGTTTCAGATTAATAAACATTATTAGAAAGGCCGGTGTTGGTATACAATAGCAAAGCTGTAATAAACTTATACTACGACGCTATTAATACCCACATTTCTGTAGTGTAAGTCTTATTAAGGATAAAATGTGTCGACTATCGGGTATTATAAAGGGTATTCAATGAAGGTATCAGGTTCGTTCAGTCAGCAAAAGGAATTATTCTTTAAGTCGTGTGCGATGGATCAAGATATGTTAAACCTTAGTGAAGGAGTGTATACGATGGTAGAAGGTACCAAGTAATAGTTGACGTGGATTGATGGTTGACTGCTTGGCTAGCTACGACTGTGTGAAGTGCTATGACAATTCTTGTCGAGAATGAAGAAAGTTACTGTCTCATAGAATTATGAAGTGTTGGATGTTTGTATGTTAGTGTGGCACACTTGCTAGAAGCTGAATGGATCGATGAAAGTGCAACAAAGACACATGTGTGATTAGGGAGCTATGTAAAACATCGTACAAATGGTACACAATCTGGATGTAAGTATGGAGCCAATCCTCTTGTTAGTGGTGTGGTGGTGAAGGCCACACTTTTGTTAGACTACATGTGTCGCATTCCTTGTGCAACACGAAATCACCTAACATTGGTCACATAAGAATGGGTTTGAGGAACACATCATATTTAGTTGTGTAACAGACATGAGGATTCTCAAGTCGCATGTCATTTATCAATATGTTTCAATGATGGTGGACATTGCGGACATATTTAGTGGCTTGATCGTGTTACCAGATAAATGGTTCAAAACAATTTTGGGAATAGACTGGTTGGATCAATGTCGAGTTAACATGGATTGGAAAAACTTTAAGGTAGCATTCAACGAGAAGAAGAAAAAATGGTGTTTTCAAGAAAATGAGGAAGCAATTTGAGATTTCAATAGTATCATCAATAAGGACGGAACAAATCATCAAGAACAAGTACTAATTGGTTCTATAACCATCGGGGATGGAGAAGTTGTAATATATTGTGTATTGACACATTGTACATATGTTTTCAAAGTGTTTTTCAGGTCTTTATCGAGTCTTTTTAGTCCCTTTAAGTTAATTCAGGTCTAGAGTAGGCATGGAAGCCTTTTAAGAGATGTAGGATAAAAACGAGCCAGAATTGGCGTTTCCCACGCAAAAACCAACTGGGCGCAACCTGATATGTTTTCCCGAGTAATCGGAGCAACCAACTTCATGTTCCCGATATTTAAGAAAACCCAAGAAACTATATCAAGATTTGCCCTAGTTTCACTATATTTTTATACCAGCAGCATGTGGCCTCCATATATCTTTCTTTTCTCTTTCCCTTTATTTTCTACACTAGTTTTCTGCAAGAAACAAGATTTTCGATTTGAGTTTTGCTACTTTGTAAGGGAGACTGCTCCATCTATCTTTTTCAAGAGAAGATCATCTTAAACACTATCTTTACCTTGTTCTATTTCATCATGTATTATTCAACATTGAGTTATGTGTTTACTTGCACCATGTGTGGGTAGTTCGGCTTGTTAGTTTATGGTTATAGGATGTTTGACTTCATGAACTGAACATAGATAAGTACCTTTCAATTGTCTTCATTCACAGTTGTTCTTACCGCATGCATTAACCTGATCACTTAATGTTTGAACCTAAGTTTAGTCTAGTCATTAACCATGACCTAGGTTGTTAGATCCGCTATGAACGAGCAGTGCATCCTTAATCAGCGAAAAGTAGATATTAGGGTGCTTTGTGAACTAATTAGATCCGAACTTTAATGCTTGTTGTCAGACCTTGATCCAAGCAAATGCTTAGGCATCAATATCGATCCGCAGAAGGAGAAGCTCCACAATAGTGAGTTGTTTTATCTTAAGAAATCTGAGTTCTACAGTGGTCTAAATCGAACTTGAATAATTTTTTGGTTGGCAATGTTAACACCCAATGAAGTAACCCTAGGCTATCTCTTTTATCATCTGAAAACCCTAAAACAGCTTGTAACTTGCTTGCTACATTTTCTTTAGTTTAAATCCACCATATTGTTTTAGCTTGATATTGGATGTACAAGCATAAAGTGTAACTTGATCCTCTGGAATTGAATCTAAAAATATTACAACAACATTATTAACTTGATAGTGGCAAAGATCCAATTTTAGTGTATCACGTTTTGGTGCTGTTTGCGATGGGGACATATTTATTCTTTTATTTTTCGGTGATATATTTAGTCTAAGACCTGTATCTTTCTCTATCCTATTTTTTGCAACTAATGTTCCAGATGCATGAACCAGTAGACATACTCGGAGAAACGCATAAGGATAGTTAGTGACACTTACAAATCAGGAGCTCGCAAGGTTAGAAAGAACAAACCGTCAACAACAAAGGCCGACTAACGCCATAATGGGCGACTACGGCAATCCAGATCAACTCGCTGCTGCGATGCAACAACAGATGCTCCAGATACAGCAGACCATCCAAGCACGGAAAGCTGCTCAACAAGCTGCTTATCTACAGCAGCAACAGTAGGAGCACGCTGCTACAATCGGGCAGAGAAACCTTCCGCGTAACTTCCCTACTACTTGCTCTGTTATCCCATTACCACCCTACACACGACAAGACTTTGAGATCAAGCCTGAGTTGATTGTTAGTGCAGAGGAAGGTGTTCACTGGTCTCCGGGCAGAGATTCCAATGGAGCACATTGAATGACATACCACCACACTGGTCTCACGTGATTGACATACTACCACACTGCATTAAGTGCATGATATTTCCATTCTATCTTGCTGGAAAGGCTGCATGGTGGTTGAACTCTCTCTTCACCGGCTCTCTTTCTTCGTGGGGAACAGGTCTGATCAGCGTTCCTGAGCAATATCTACACGACTACAACATTGAGGAACAATATCTCCTCTTTCAGGCAGCTCACTAATGAGATTTTTGCGACGCATGGGAGCGTTTCAATGACTACCAAGAGAATGCCCTCGCCATGGATTTGATGATGATTATGTATTGGGTGTTTTCTATGATGGAGTCGACTGGGAGTTTCAAAGTGCTCTGAACTATGTGAGCAAGGGGATTTCATGACTCAGACGACTGAGAGAGCATTTGAGCTGATTGAGAATATGGCTACCAGCTCAGCCAACAAGAATCAATAGATTGACCGCTCCAAGAAAGTCAACAGTATTGACACTCAGAAGAAAGACAAGTTGACAACCAAGGTTGATCAGCTGCTTAAGAACAACCAAGCGCAAGTGTTCATCATGGAGAACGACAGCTGATCAGATTCAGATCACTCAAGAGGCTGCACGAGAGGTTGAAAAGACGATAGGAGATCAGCAAGAGATCAGCTACATCAAACGGACAAGGGTATGTGCAGAGCAACCAGGCACAAGGTGCTTGATATAAGAAAGGTTTCCCCCAAAACTTCCATGGTAAAACCTTTTGTTTTCAGTCAGGCACAAACGGGTTTGTGGGTCAGCATCAGAATCAGCACCAGCAGACGCCGCAAAGTAACCAGCAAGCTGCTCCAGCTACGTCGAGCGGTCCATAAGATGAGCTGAAAACCTCAACAACATGATGCAGCAGCTGCTCCAACATAAGCAAATTCAGGTCAAGGCGCTGAATCAGGTTACCACATACATCAACACCAGGATGGACAACATGTTCACCGAAGCTGAATACAAAATATGATACTGTGAGCAGCCACATGCGTAGGATAGATGTTCAGCTTTCTCAAAAAACTGAGAGTGCTAAGAGGCAGCAAGGGACACTCCCAGGAAAAACTGATAAAAATTCTAGGGTTGAGCACTGTAATGCAATAGATAAGATATTTGATGAGACTTCTTTAGGCGCAGAGAGAACAGAGCAGCATGCTAGATCTGAAGCGATTGCTCCTAGTGAATCTGCTGGTTATCCACCAGCTCGAGTCTATGTTCCTAAGGATCCCTATCACGTTCCACCTATACATCTAATGGATCCCATTAGTGCTGAGCAGCTAGCTGGATTTAGGAAGATGGTGAGAAGGCTTCCTTAAAAGATCCCATTTGAACATGCTTGGGAGATTCGATCATTGCATATGTTCTTTAAAAATTGTAGAGAGACTCAAGAAGAATTAAGGCACTCTTTACTGAAGCATTAACACCATCAATGAAGGTATTTCCTAAGGTTGATGACCTTTGAAAGTTTGCTTTTCCATGTTCCATTGCTGGAGTTGAATTCAAGGAAGCTCTTTCCGACTCTGGTTTAGTGTTAATCTTGTCTCAAATGCGGTTGTAGACGAGATGGGAATTGTGGATGTTGTGCCTTCTCAGCTGACTCTGTTTTTTGGAAAATCTTCCACAGCAGTCCCTTATGGCACCATTCGCAACCTTCATGTTCTAGTATGGGACTGTATTCTTCATACTGAATTTCAGGTTGTTGAGATGAGCAAAGATTATGAGATGCCTTTGATCTATAGAAGACCATTTATGGCTACAGTGGGAGCAATCATTGATATGCCTAATAAGAAAGCCTCCTTCTCCAACATGAACAAGAAGGTCTTCTACAAGGCTGTCCCCACCAGATTTCCCACACTACATGCCTCTTGCATCTCAATGGTTTGTAGAGAAAAGCTGGAGATTTTTCCTATAAGGAGCTTAGCGAAAAGATTGAGATGAAAGAAGTCTTGGATGCATATCTTAATCAATGACCTTAGCACGAAAAATACACATGTGGACCTAGAACACCCTGACATTATCTCATTTGATTCTCCAGATGATTTCGGCTTCTTGAGGTTACACTGGAAATACTTAGCTCTATTTAACTTGAAACTAATCTTGACTACAATTCTTTTTGTTATGGACATTAGATCATGGAAACGAGAATACACTCAAGACTTCTTATCCTTTTCTATCATCTTGCTAATCCTTAGTGGCTAACTCATCTTTAACTAGTTCCCAACTTGAAACCCCTAAGCCTTTATTCCATCCTCATGCATTTTGCTTTTCAGTATCTTATGTGAAGATATGTGCAAAAGGGCCAGATAGGAAAGGATCGACGCAGCCTCTTACTCGTTACTATAGCAGAAAAATTGTTCCAGAAGGAGAACATCCGAGATTAGGGGAGCAACTGCTCCATCACCAAAGTTACCGCACAAGAGCGGGGGTGGAAAACCAGAATAATTGTGTAACCAGGACCACCAATGGCATATCAGAACTGTCATATTTTTCTTCCTTTGTCACATCACCAGTAAAAAAATGACACTATCAGAACAAGGTGATGGAGAAGGGGAAGAATTCAAAGAAACATGAGCCATTGGAAGGTTAAGCAAAAGAGTGGGTACCGAGTTGAAAGAACAAAGAACATGCAGATGATTGGAGAATTGTTCCAGAAAGAGAGCGGGCAATAACGAGTAAAGGATGTGACATCAATGGAATCCTCTCTTGCAATTTTGCGCGATATCTTGCATCTTCTACAAATAATGGTAACCCTTAAACACTGATTAGGTCCACCTGAACACTTAAATGACCTGCTTCACACCTAGAACAACCTACCCTGACTAATGCATGTGATCAGAAGCTCACGCCACTCTTAATTGAATGTACGGAGTTTTATCTGGAAGGTGGTGACGTTTGCAGATTTGAGATATAGAGTATGGAGCCAGTTTGAACAGTAGCTAGTGGGGTTTCAGTAAGGGTGTGATGTCCTAGCTTTACTACTTGTATGGTTTAGAGATTTTTGGTTAAAGTATGATTGCGGAGAATAGGAGAGTTCCCACACTGTCAAACCTTTCTCCCCGTTCTTGATACTTGACATTGTTTGAGGACAGACAATGATACAAGTATGGGGGAATTGATATATGGTGCTTTTGACACACTGTACATATGTTTTCAAAAGTGTTTTTAGGTCATTATCGAGTCTTTCTAGTCCATTTTGAGTTAATTCAGGTATGGAGTAGGCATGGAAGCCTTTTGAGAGATGTAAGAGGAAAACAAGCCATAATTGGTGTTTCCTGCGCAAAAACGACTGGGAGCAACCTGATGGGTGTTCTCAATATTTAAGGAAATCCAAGATACTATTTTGGGATCTGCCCTAGTTTCCCTATATATTTATCCCAGCCGTCTGGGGCCTCCATATATCTTCTTTTCCCTTTCCTTTTATTTTCTACACTAGTTTTTTGCAAGAAACCAGACTTTCGATTTGATTTTTGCTACTTTGTCAGGGAGATGGCTCCATCTATCTCGTTCTAGAGAAGATCATCCTGAACCCTATCTTTTATCTTATTTTATTGCATCATGTATTATTCAGCATTGACTTCTGTTTTACTTACACCATGGCTGAGTAGTTGACTTGTTAGTCAAGGGTTCTAGGGTGTTGACTTTGTGAACTGAACATAGATAAGTACCTATCAATTGTCTTCATTTATAGTTGTTCTTACGGCTTTCATTAACCTGATCACTTAATGTTTGATTCTAAGTTTAATCTAGTCATTAACCATGAGCTAGGTTGCTAGATCCACAATGAACAAGCAGTGCATCCCTAATCAGCCAAAGTAGATATTAGGGTGCTTTGTGAACTAATTAGATCCAAACTTTAATGCTTGTTGTCGAGCATTGATCCAAGCGAGAGCTTAGGCATCAAGATCGATCCGCAGAAGGAGCAGCTCCATGAGAGTGGATTATTCTATCTTAAGAAATCTGAGTTCTAGACTCGTCTAAATTGAACTTGATTTTTTTTTGGGCTGGCAATGTTAACACCCGATGAAGTAACCTTAGGCAGCTCTTTTATCATCTGAAAACACTAAAACAACATGTTACTTGCTTGCTACGTTTCTTTAGTTTAAAACCATCATATTGTTTTAGCTTGATATTGAATCTACAAGGATAAAATGTAAACTGGTCCTCTGGAATTGAATCTAAAAATATTACAACAACATTGTTAACTTGACAATAGCAAAATCCAATTTTAGTGTATCAGGGTGTTGGCTAAATTTGAATATTGGTGGAATGGCTATTGAAGCAAGGTTTTCAAGGAAGTTAAGAAACTGGAGTTATTAGAGAAAAAAACATGCATTGGGTTCATGAGCGTAGTGTAAGAGGGAAAAGTTGGTCGGATCAAGAAAAATTTACGACCATTGCAATTGGCCGAAGACGAAGAATCGAACAAGATCAGAAACTTTGTTGGATTAGTGGGTAAGAATCGCCATATAAAGTCTCTGCAAGTTGGTTCAACTATTTAATGGTTTGATAGTAAAGAATGTGAAGTATGGTAGACGACATAGTGCAAGGAAAGTTTGCGGTTCAGGATGAGTGCAAATGAGTTTGTTTGTAGGTGTTAGTGTGATCCAGCTAGGAGTGCTTTTTCATGAACGCATATGATTTTGGAAATAGTTATTTTATAAATGTGTTATCGCCTAATCGTCTTGACTATTGAGAAAGCAAAAGGATTGGATGCAGCTTTGAAGATGTTGTGAACAAAGGTAATTATAGATGACTGGACTGCATGGAGTGAGAAAATCAGGTGATCAAGTTGACTTACAAATGACTCCAGTTAGATTCAGGCATGATAAACTTTTTAGTTATTGGGAGAACCCGAGTACTCTCTTTCGGATCCCACAGTCCTGCTTTCTGGGATTCTGGATGCAACTAGATTGTCATTGGCATAATCGGTCGAATGATTAAAGGTGACTTGAGTACTGAGATATTCTGGTCAGATTGGTTATGTTGGACCAAAGTGGGGGAGGAATGAAATCTCCAATTAGAAGTGATAAAGGGAATGTGGAATGGAGGAAATCTAAGATTAGGTCCAGGTAGCAGTTGGAGTGCATGGAAGCGAGATACATGCAACGTGTCCAGAGTTGTTACTGTCACTAGTTATTTAGAAGTTGGTCGAGATTAAATTCGAGGACAAATTATTTTAAATGGGGGAGAGTTGTAACGACCCACTCCCTGAGTATTTTTAATTTTGAAGAAAATAATCGTGAGAGGTTTAATTCTACAAGAAGTGTATTTTTCTAAGTGTGGAAACACATGTAGTCGAGAAGTTTGGAGTGTTTAAGCTATATTTGGACTAAGTGTCAGATGTTCAATAAACACATAGAGCGTTTAAAGTCTAAGTAAGGGAATCACGAACTATCAATCTAACTAAGGAAAGCTCGGCTATCAGAGAATGCGGGGGCCATGTAAGGCAAGTTTGAGCGGTTACCACTAATGGGATTATACTAAAGGAAAGTCAGGTATGCAGGAGTCATATTAGGAAAGGAGCGTAGAGAATCTTCAAGCCTTTGACGGCAAGGTTTGACCAAGCCAAATAAGGAAACAACACTAAATGTCTAGCTTGGTGAGCAAGTCCATAAAGTAGTATATAAAGGTACCTTCAGCTCTCTTTTCTTCACACAATTCAAAAATGAGTCTAGAGAGAAGTCAGAGTAGAAACAATTTAGTACATAGAGAAGTTTGAGACAAAATATCAAAAGAGGAGGAGCAAAGGAGTTATTCGCCATAAAACACTATGAAGTTTAGAGTCTTCGAACCCTAGAGAGTCAACTAAGGTGAGGGCCTGTTTCGTGGCAGGTTAGTAATTTGTAATTTGGTCATTGTTAGTTCGTTAAGATGAAGATTATATGTTAGGAAAATTGTTTATGGAAAATTCGTTCTTTGTTCTTCGAGGTGGTTCTCAAGGATCAAAGGAAGTTCTTGCTATCTTAGGATAATTGCATGTTAGATTGTGTGTGATGATGATATGCTTAGATTGATATGTTTATGTGAGCGAACGTAGTATTGATCTTAGAAAGAATTGATATGTTAAATGGAAAACGTTATAGAAAAAGATTAAGAATGAGATTAATTATAAAAGAACGTGAATAGATGAATCAACTTAAATAAGGAAAATACAGGACTATTAACCTAAATAAGGAAAGCATGTAAAGATGTTATGATCATGTTTTGGCTTCGGGCCGTGTATGTTGGGTTCGATCGTTATTGACCTTTAGGTAGCAGGTTGACTTTGGCTGCATGTTGACTGCGGGTCGTAACGGACCGACAAGTCGTATGTTTGGCTACAGCCGCAAGTTGGCTATGAAAGCGGGTTTGGCTATGGCCACATGTTTGGCTACAGCCGCAGGTACAGTTATGGTCGAAGGTTCGGTTATGGCCGCATGTTTGGATACGGCCGTAAGTTGGCTACGGCCGCAGGTTGATGGACCTTAGGGTCAAAATGTTAGAAAATGCTGAAGTAAGGAAATGATAGAACCGAATGTTAGGTTATTAGTTTCGAATGCATGAAAATGGATAAGTAATAGGAAAATGGCTAAGTAAGAAATGATGGAACAAATTACTAGGTTTGGTTATGGCCGCATGTTTGGCCGGCCGCAAGTTTAGCTACGACCGCAAGTTAGCTACGGCCGCAGGTTGATGGACCTTTGGATCGGAATGTTAAGAAATGCTAAAGTAAAGGAAGGATAGAACTTAATGTTAGGTTGTTACTTTCAAATGCATAAAAATGGATAACTAATAGAAAATGACTAAGTAAGAAATGATAGAAACGGATTGCTAGATTGATAAAATGAAATTGCTAGGTTAATAGAATGGAACCTGAAATTTGATTGCTTGATTATTGAGTTGCATTTGGGCAGTTTTGAGCGTTCTCACTGAGTAATTTTGTATACATCATTTATTATAAAAATGGAAAACATAATTTATTTCTTTTTAAGTGTTATATTATACTTTTACATTTTCTTTTCATTTTTCAAACTAATTCATTGATTGTATTTATCATAATATTTCAACATTATTTATTTTACGAGTTAACTATAATAATTTCACATGTTTAAAATGAAATTGTTCTATTAGTATAAAAATCCAAACCGGTTAACAAATAACTATTTTTTTGCTTACATAATCAGTTAAACATGGGTATTCAAGTACACGTTCAGATACAAATAATTTTTTGGGTATCGGAGTTTTTAGATTTTAAAATTAAACTTTTTCGGATATTATAAATATCCGGACGAGATTCAAGTTGGATTCTTCCGGATCCGGATAGGTACGTAAAAACCTGAAAATATCCAAATAACCTATATCTATATGTTTAAAAATGTTATTAAATAATTTATTAAAAGGTAAAAGCTAATCCCGCATAGTAATGCGGGTCAAACTCTAGTATATGATCGGAGATGAATAATGATCAGTCACAATTAGATTAATGAGTTATCATAGTGAGTTAATCAACTAATGAAATTATAACATTTTTCATTTAAGTGTATTCTCAAATAATAGTATGATTTATCTTCTTAATGAAACATTTTTTTTTTGTGATTTTGATCTTTAGGAACTATATTTGTGACAAAAACTTTTTTACTACTAGAAAATTTATCAAATATTAATATTTAATTATAAGTATTTTAACTTTTCATGAAATTCAACCAAAAATATCTTAGAAAATACTTTAGTCTAGATATCCAGTAAATTTAAAATATCAATGATTAAATTATACATATATATATATATATATATATATATATATATATATATATATATATATATATATATATATATATATATATATATATATATATATAATTTAGAATCCAAAGGTGAGAACCTCCATTGCGGGTGCTAGAATAACACTTACTTCAAAATATTTTAACACAATAACCGAGAAGACAATATTTTGATGAAATTTCTAAAATCAATTATTAAATAATACTATACACTATAAAACCTAGAGAATTGTATTGGTTTGTATATTTTAATGGATTTGAAAATACAAATTAATCTAATATTATTGGTTCTATGATTTTAAAATTTATATTTAAATTTAGTGTTATTGGTTCTATGATTTTATAATCTATATTCAATTTACTGTTATTGGTTATATAATTTTTACATAGATTTTGAAATTAAGTGTTATTCAATAATAATGATTTATGTATGAATTTGATTTAAAATTAGATTTGAATGGCTTTGTGAATGTTTTAAGTTAAAAATACAAATGACCAAATATTGAGTTGAACCTTGTTATTTTGTTAGATTTCTCTTATTGGATTTTACAAAAAACATTTATGCCCCCAATTTTATATACGTATTTATACGTTCCATTTTAATAATTATAACAAGCGCTAAAAATATATATATGAGACATCTATGTATAAGTGTGGCAATTATATATGTTTCATAGTATTATTAAAGTATGAGTAAACACAAACTCACGTGTACTTTTGAAAGTTCTCTATTTTTATATTTTCTAACATAGTGATATATCGCAAAAATTATTCAGTGTATATAATTTTGATCTTGAGTTCATATACGTATTTAATGGATACGAGGGTTCAGTTTATAAAGTTTTTGAATATTGAGGTTTTAAAATTAAAAATTGGGGATATAAAAATATTAGAAAATTTTATTTGGTTGATTACGATTTCACAAATCATCGTAACTTTTTGGTTTAATATTAGGTTGTTCGATACCATCTACAAGAATTTTTTGAATCATCGTCATGCTTCCCTAAAGAATATTACGAAGAGAATTTTTGGTATATTCAATTTTTGATTTTTAAATTTATAAGTTTGCACCCCTTTTCCTTATAAGACTTAAATGGATATTATACTTGTATGGGTTAGTTTACATAATATTCTTCAAAAATTCTATCAAACAAATATTTTTCTAAAGAAAAAGATTCTCAAAACAAAGAATATCTTGAAAAAATTGATAACAATAGTAAAATTGTTTTTTCAAAATCAATAAAGAGAACAAGTCAATCAAGTGAGAGTGACCATAATATGTGTATATATTTTATCTTATTAGAATAACATATAATGTAAAAAATGATAAAAGATATGTTGTACTTTTTATTTGCTTTATTTTATTAAAAAACAGAATTTATTACAAACTTATTTGACTAATTTATAATAATCCACTTATTTTTTGAAAATCTGTATCATTGATTCTAAAATCTAATTGTTTGATTTTAGACTCAATGGATTTCCAAAATTTTCAAAATCCATTTAAAAAAAATCTATTAAAAAAGTAGAACCAATAACCCTACTTAAATTCACTAACTAATGACATCCATACATACTTGAAAAACCACCAAATCATAGATGTGGTGTTTTTCAGTAAAATTATTAAAATATTTAAAAATTAGTTTCGTATTTTGTAGGAAACTTGTTTGGCCAAATCTTTGATTTCCTACAAAACATTTTTATGTACATTCGCTATATACAGGGCAAACATAAGGGTATTCTTGCTTAGTTCGTACATTATATTTAACAAAATCTCTCTCGATTGGCTAATAATGATTTTTTTTTTAGAAGAAACTCGACATAATAATTTAAAACGTTCTAAGAACAGGATTATTACACTCAAAATCTCTCAAAAATAATTAACAAACAAGTTTACAGGCAAAAACTATAACAAATAAAACAATATTAAATACAAATCAAAATAAAAAAAAAATAAAGGACTAGATATTAAACCGCTGCGACGCGCATATATTCTATATTTAAGTTTTATGATAAATTGATAACAATATTTATTACATGGGTTTGCTATTATTGTTAACTTAAGGTAATGGATTACTTATCGTTGATATTATTAATATATAATTAGTAATCTAATTTATTCGATATTTATTTACCTTTTAATATTATGATAAAAAATGATTAATATCGGCGGTATATTTAGAAAGAGAGAGTGATATCCTTGTTTGTTACTCTCTCTCACTATATTTCTTAAAAACTAATATAAATATTAATCATATAAGAGATCTAAGATCTCTATATAGAATAATTCTTTTAATCTTATTTATCCCCAATTTCACTCTCTATTTTTTTGTAATGTTTTCTAATGAAAATTGTTAATCTAAATGCTTCTTCGTCGTAATGATAGGGTTCTCTCGCTGATCGATGATTTACTCTTCTTAAATATCTCTGTAATTTAATTGGTCTCAGGAGTGTACACTCTTCCTATTTCTTTCTTTTTAATTTACAAAACGATAAGCAATCAACTCACTCTACTAGAAAATAACTCATGTATCATTATCTTTAAGTATACACAAGACGTTTACAGGTCTCTCCTTACTAACTTGATAATCTTATTTTAAATTCAAACATATCTATATTAATCATGGTCTAAACTCTATATGTTGATAAAACTTTATTAAATTTAAAATATCTATATTTATAATAATACATCTTCGTCATGATACAACTCTCTCAGCGCTATCGAATAAATGTAATTATCATTCTAATAATAATTACCGTCAATTTATAGGCGTAAGTATATTATATATCTATAAATTCAACAAAATAAATTCAATATTATTATCTTGGTAAAAAGTAAAATTAAATATACAAAACTCTCTTAAAATAACATAGTGTAGTTATCGGTGAGTAATATTTTTCATGGTGGATAATATATTTTCTTCAAATGGATGGCAGGTTATATATATAACTATCTTATACATTACACCAAATATATCATATTTAATAAAATTATTAATGGAATTTGAATCATGAATAATTTATGGTGGTTTATTATAATAAATTTAGATGTATGGTACCTCACTATTTTATAGTATTAGATACTAAATAATCGCATCTTTTGACACAAGGCGAACCAAAATTATGGAAGCAGGAACGATATATATAATACATCTGCCCTTACAGTATTCTAGCAGAGAAAGCAAGCAAGCTGTTGTGTATAATATACGGATAGACAAAATTTCTCGTGGTGATCATCTCTCTCTCTCTCTTGTGAATAAATCTCAATTACACGAGACTATAACAGCTTCTCTCACGTCTCACACGTATTTATATCCAACGGTACTTTCCTTTCTCTTCCTTTGGATAACCTCCTTCGGTAATCGTCTCTCCAGACCAACACAACTAAAATAAAGAAAGTCGAATCTGTATATAATAAATAATTAGTATCCGGTAAAAAAAAACACTCTCTCATTCTCTACTTTTCTCGGATGTGATTCATTCACACCTAGAAGCCTTCTCTCGTCTCTGATCTAACATCCAATAACGAAAAGGAAAAATGCAGCAGTCGTTCCTCTGCCCGGGCAAGAGTTTGTTTACCTTCCAAGCTGGCGGATAACAAGCGGAGAGATATGACAACGAGATGGTTGAATTCATGGGAGAAAGTCAGCACGAAGCACTTTCGACTTAAAAGATCGAACTCAACCGTCGTGGCACGATAACCTCCTCTTCGCTTCTCGCGTACAAAGAAACGTTGAGATCGGCGCTCGTCGGTGCCTCAGTGAGCGCCTTGATATCATCTCCGTCCATACGAGCTGAGAGAAGTGAGGAGATCGCCGGCATACCCGATACACTTCGATGACTAGGTGTGCCGAACTGGCGCGTGTCGATGACGCAAGTGACCACGTCACGCGCCTACCTATTCCAGTTGAGCTACAGAAGCAAAATCGTTAATACGGAACTCTTCCAAAATCTGCGACGTATCCCTCAAGCTTTTCTCGATTACGAGACTCATCCACGCGCGCTTCTGCGCCAA
>CAJHQP010005150.1:0-48474 GCA_905132765.1 Moricandia arvensis | reverse complement strand
TTACTATGCATTGACAGTGAGGGAAAGCCTACTTGTCAAAGCTAAGAGGTCAAGGAAATCGGCTTTACAAAGTAAGGATGGAGGTCTTCGAGACACAACTAGCTGTAAGCTTAACAGAGTAAAGTGAATTTCAATCGGTGGCAAACGCACGCTTAGGACATGTCAACCTTGCTTACAATGAAGAGGCAATGATGCAAAAGGAGCTAGTTTTTACGCTGGTGTTTTCCGCGAGTGTCCCCCAAATCCAACAAAGGAAGTATTTGGTTTCTTCCATGGCCTTAGCGCTAGAGCACGTGCATGTAAACGGAAGAGCCTACGATGCGGAATATTTTCCTACAGGCAAATCCATGTGTAAAAGACAGAGCATGACAATAGTGACTTGTAGTCATTTCACTCCGTTAGAGTGCACTCTATATAGTATGTATTTCTTTCTTATAATCATCTCTTCTTTTCTTCGTCATTATTAGCGCTCGTGTTTGTGTATTCGTTTTCTACGCTCATACCGTCTAAGATAGTAGCTTATATGTATGAGATGTCGTTAATTCGCGAGATAGAGTGTAGATCGTTGTATGGGGAAGCTCTATACTCCTGATCTAGAGAGTATGCTACGCCGCGAGTGTTATGTGTACGTATAAAGAGAACAATATTTGTTTTAAAAGGTAGGAATGTAGGATATTAGATAACCGGCGGTCGGGCTAGGATACTAACGATCTCTGCGAAAGACACTTAGAGGTTAGTGTTCACGTAGGTGTGCAGCTGCCATGATATAGAGGGGCATGTGAGTAGTTGGATTTTTGTAGTACTTCAGTCATGTTTTTTCGAAGTGCGGAATTGTAGACCGGTGTCTGTTGTTGGTGAGTAAGCGTGTGGCGCATCGCGAAAGGACACCTCACTGTGCGGCTGAGTATGCTGGCGCCCCATATACCCACAACAGAATGGGGTGGTAGAGCGAAGAAACCGAACACTGATGGAGATGACGAGAAGCATACTCAAACATATGTATGTACCAAACAGCTATTGGGCAGAAGCTATACGACACGCAACATACCTAATCAATAGGATAGCTACTCGGTCTCTGAGCTCTAAAACACCATATGAGGTGTATAAAGGACGGAAGCCAAACCTTGCTCACCTAAAAATATTTGGTTGCATTGGATATGTGAAGGTAGAAAAGGTATCATTAAAAAACTGGATGACCGATCTCGCATGTTGGTTCATCTCGGAACAGAACCAGGCTCAAAAGCCTATCGAATGTTGAACCCTGAAAGTCGAAAGATTGTGGTGAGTAGGGACGTCGTGTTTGACGAGTCAAAAGGTTGGAACTGGAGGAGAGACAATGCAGAGCAAGAGAGAAGTTTCGTGATCACTTTGGGAAATTTCGGAAACCACGGTATTCAAAATGGCTAGCAGGAGAAGATAGAGGATGAGGCAGATGTTGAGACAAGAAACGTAACTAACAATGAACCCAGTGACGAAGTTGATCCGCAAGAAACAGAAGAAGAGAGTGAGCAGATACCACTGAGAAGGAGCGAGAGACCAAGGACAAGACCAAAGTACCTGGATGATTATGTATTGAGTGCAGAAGAAGAAAGTGATTTGCAGTTAATTGCAGAGGAGGAAGGAGAGACAATGCTACTCTGCTTGAACAACGAGCCGCGATCATTTCATGAAGCTAGAGAAACAAAGGAATGGATCATAGCGTGTGAGGATGAGATCCGTTCAATCATCAAAAACGAAGTGTGGAGTCTAGTAGACCTCCCGTCTGGTGTAAAGCCAATCGGCTTGAGATGGATCTTCAAGATAAAATGGAATTCTGATGGCTCTATCAACAAGTACAAATCTCGGTTGGTCGCTAAAGGGTATGTACAAAAATATGGCATTGATTTTGAGGAAGTCTTCGCACCAGTGGCTAGACTGGAAACCATTCGATTACTTATTAGCATTGCAGCAACAAATGGTTGGGAGGTTCATCATCTCGACGTCAAAACTGCGTTCCTACATGGGGAACTAAACGAGACTGTCTATGTAATTCAACCTGAAGGTTTTGAGGTAAAAGGAAGTGAAGGAAAAGTTTATAAATTACATAAGGCACTATACGGACTAAGACAAGCGCCAAGGGCATGGAACAACAATTAAATCGAATATTACTCGATTTAAGTTTTGTGAAATGTACCAAGGAGCCAACGGTATACAGGAAAATCGTGGACAAAGGTCTCCTTGTGGTCGCGGTATATGTAGACGATCTATTTGTCACGGGAGCTAATAGAGGAATCATAAGCGGGTTCAAGAAGGAGATGGCTCTGAGATTCGACATGAGTGACCTTGGCATATTAACATGCTATCTTGGAATCGAAGTTGGTCAGTATGATGGAAGAATAACCTTGAATCAAAGGCGCTATGCACTTAAAATACTTGAAAATAGCGGGATGAAAGACTGCAATATGTCACATGTTCCAATGGAACCGGGTATGAAGCTTTCAAAGGCAAGTGACGAGAGAGACGTTGATGCTACGTCGTATAGAAGGAATGTTGGGTGTCTTAGATATCTTCTTCACACTCGGCCGGACTTATCCTTTGCGGTCGGAGTATTAAGTCGTTATATGCACTTACCAAAGGAATCCCACGAGATGGCCATGAAGAGGTGTTTGCGGTACCTTCAAGGTACTACTTCGTATGGTTTGGTGTTCACTCGCTCAACTCCAGATGTGCCGAGACTGATTGGGTATAGTGACAGTAGTCACAATGTTGATCCTGATGATGGGAAGAGTACCACCGGTCATATATTCTACTTCGGTGAGAACTTAATCACCTGGTGTTCCCAAAAACAAGAGACTGTTGCACTAAGTTCGTGTGAGGCAGAGTTTATGGCAGGGACAGAGGCAGCTAAACAAGCTATATGGTTGCAGGAGTTATTAAGTGAAATCACTGATAAGCCATGCGAAAAGGTGGTGATCAAGATTGACAATCAATCGGCAATAGCCTTAACCAAAAAGCCGGTCTTCATGGGAGAAGTAAACATATACACTCGAGATATCATTTTATTAGAGAGTGTGTGGAAAAGGGCCAAGTAAGTGTCGTGCACGTATCAGGGGATAAACAAAAGGCTGATATTTTAACTAAGTCTCTGGGAAGAATCAAGTTCACTGAGATGCGAGACCTCATTGGAGTTCAAGATTTAGCAAAGAAGGATTTCAAGCTTAAAGGGGAGAATGTTGAGATAAGCTTGAAATAGCTTGAAGATCAAGCTATCTATTTCCTACCGAGTTATGGATTAGGAAATTGGAAAGTCTTTGGTGTTTAGGAGTTATCTAAACATTAGATATCAAGTATGTTTAGGAGATATGTTTTTGTTATATAAGGAGATACCAAGTTGTGGTATAACTTAAGAGTTTTGAGAGCTTTAGTTTTGAGTGATTTTCTAAAGCAATAAGAAAGTGTTTTTGTTCTTGATCTTGGGTGTTTAAAACTATAAGAACGTGAAGACTAATTCCTGATTTGATAAAAAGACAAAGCATGAGACAAAGGATTATCATATATCATATTCAGCTATAACACTGTTCAGCATAATTGGAGCTATGAAAAAAACACCTGAAACTATATAGAGAATTACCTTTACTATTTTATTGGTAGAATAAGCATATTAAGAAATATTTTAATTATAGGCACTCTATTTGCTATAAATTGAATAACTAATAGGCCTTCTTTAGTATATTTACAAACTAGCACCAGAAATCAAATTCGACATAATTTAAGTAACAGTATGAGACAAAGGATTATCATATATCATATTCAGTTATAAGACAAATCAACATTATTTGGAATAGACCATATAACTAAACTTAAATTAGTTTAGGTAATTCAAGAAATCAAAATTCCTCAAAAGTTGACATAATTTAAAGGAGCATAATAAAACAGCCAAATTGTATGTTAAGCAATAATAGGTTTTAGTTACATATACTTTTAGTGTTAGTTCGGGATTGAAAATATGTTTTGTGCCATTCTTTAGAAAACAAAATATTTGGAACATCAAACATTATTTAGTCAAATCCAGAGGCAGAGGTCAAATACAACCTCTGGAAGTAGACCTGGTTAATTCGAGTCAGTTCGGTTTGGATATTTTGGATATTGGATATTTGGGTAAGAAGGTAGATGATCCATTACTACTTGATCTATTTTGGTTTGATTTGAGTAGTTTCGGATTTGGTTTAATTCGAATAGTAAAGCTAAGAACCAGAAAATCCCTAAAAAAAATTTCTTTTCATTTTGTTCAGGTTCGGTTAGTTCGGATAGTTTTGTTAATATATCGGATATATTGGATAAAATATCAAATAATGAAGATAACTCGGATAAAATCTTAGATATTTTAGATTAATTTGGATATCTAGGATCAAAATATTTGGATGTTTTCGGGTAGTTCAGATACTTTACAATAATTAAGTTTTCTTCAATTATTTTGGATACCTTTAATAGATTTTAAAATTATATATATTAGTTATATTATATATAATTAATATTTTATATATTTGGGTATCCGTTTGGTTCTGGGTTTGGTTATTTTGGATATAGAAATATAAAAACTATTTTGGTATTTGAGGGTTTTGGTCCGGTTCCAGGTTTGGGTATTTTGGTTCGGTTCCGGTCCGGTTCTTCGGTTTCAGTTCGTTCTTCTATTCCATTTTTTTCTCAGAATTATTTGGAAGGAAAAGATAGAAGCATGGCTTAAGGAAGATTTATCAATGGCAATAGCCACTGTGTTCAATTTCCTATCAACGAAACTAAAGGAGACAAAACAAATGATAAGGATAGAGATTCGATGTCATAGACGATTCCATAGAGATCATACGGTGGAGACTTCAAAGAGATAGCTACAAGGAACACTTGACAATCTCACTTGGAGCATATTAAGAGAAACCCAAGCTTTGGGCAGAGATGATAGTCAATCGGAGTGTGATGGGTTCTGATGTAAGAGGAGGGACGACTTGGGTCTCTACTCTCAAACCTTGATGAAGAGTATGGTCGTCAATTGTGCGGAATACCCATCCGCAACCAGCATTGTTTTCTCATCCACGTTCATCTGTAAAAAAAATAAAGTATTAAATCAACCAAATCGGGTGCGATCGATGATTTTGATAGTTTTTGAGCCGAAGTTGTTGCATGTGATGACAACCATTCTTTAGAATTCAAGATGGATTTTGATAAAATCTTTGTTGCAATGAAATTTCTATTTTCAAAGATTAACTTGGTTTATGCGGTCAAAATCCCCGACGTATCCATGAAAAAAGATTGATAGTGACACCTAGTGGAGGTAGACATCTCGAAATCCTATAGGAAGTAAGACCTCTTCAAAATAGAAGAATGTTGATGGATCAAATCTAAGACTGAACAAAGAAGAATCCCATATCTCTTTTGAGAATTTGCAGTGTAGGAAAAGATGAGCAGCTGTCTCTAGTTCTCCAAAGTCAATACAACTTGTATTCAGTAGCAGACCTCTCTTTTGGTGATTAGCCCCTACTGGGAGCTCTTTCTGCAGTATCTTTCAAAGAAACATCTTTAATTTAGGAGAGAGTGAAAGCCAACCGGACCTCCTTTTTCCAATCCAGCATGGACAAACGGACCGGTCCATTGTGAAGGCTGTTATCTAGAGCAACTGTCGCAATGTAACCTGGATGAGTAGAGTATACTACAAAGTTTGATGTCAGCCACACAACAGAGTATCCAAAACAGGTAATACTCAGTTTCAGTTTCAGGATGGTATCAACAAGAAGAGGAAATACATACTCAATGATTTGAGGATTCCATTCTTTGGTTCCTCTTCTCATCAGATCAGCCACCACAAGGTTATGGTAATTCTCTTGTAGTGGTCCAAAACAGATAACCGGGTTAAAGTACTGAGCCATAGATCACGCCAAACTCGTGTAGATTCTACATCCCCTATAACCGAGCCTATTTGTGTTATGAGTAAGTCCCTACCCACTATGATTCCTTTCCACCGTGCGAAAAAGACTTAGGTGTAAGGAATTTAATGAACAGTTTTCTGTAGTACTTACCATTGAGAACTCGAGTAAGAAGGAATGTCGGGTTAGAGACACCATGCCTGTTTTTTAGTAGACCAGATTTAAAACGTGGAATATCTCTAATACCGAGACCACCCAAAGCCTTCAGATCAGTGAGCCATTTCAAAAGTATCCAACACATCTTATTTTTATCCTCCCTTGAGTCCCACCAAAACCTAGTTAGAGCTAATTGAATCCGTTTACATCAGCTCAAAGAGATCTAAAAACAAGCCCCATAGGTCTGGATAGCTGAAAGAACAACCTTCAACATAACCAATTCACCAGCACTCGACAAATACTGTGTAGACCATTTTTGGCCTTTTGTCTTATGCGGTCCTCAATGCTTGTGAAGGGATCATTCATAAGACGTCTAAAGTGTTCATGAAGACCTATATGTTTTCCCACTCCAGCTTTTTTGATATGGACACGTAGTCGTTTCTCCTGCGGGGTTTTCCATGAAAATGAAATTGAGGATTTAGACGTATTTATCATTTTACCAGAAGAGCTTTGATATTTGTGAAGAATATCCATAAGGGTTGAGCAACTCTTTAAATACTTCTTTAGAGCGAGCATATTGTCATCAAGAAAGAGTAAATAATTTATATGATGTGCCATCGCAAATCCCACATATGATCGCTAGCTTGAGCCTTACGACATAAACCCAATAGAACCTCTCTGAAGAGAATAAATATGTAGGGGGACAAACGGTTCGCCTTGACGAATGCCGTGGGACATGAAAACATGGTCGTGTACTGGGTCGTTAACTACAAGATGGAACTCACACACTGCATAATCTTAGATGTCTAGTGTTTGCAAAATCCAAGTCGTTCAAGGACCTTCTAGGATAAATTCCCATTCGAGATGGTCTTACGCTTTAATCATGTCCATTTCTACTGCCATAGAACAATGTATTTTCTCTTCTAAAGTCTTTAAAGAATGGAGAATCTCATGAATGATAAGGACGGTTTCAGATATAGCTCGGTCTGGAACAAAGGAATATTGCGTCTCAGCAATAATAGAGCATAAAACCAGTTTAAGCCGTACAGATAAGAACTTCAAAATGATCTTATATGAGACATTACAGAGAGCAATTGGCTGATAATCAGATACCAACTTAGGACCAGTTATCTTTTGAATTAGCCTAACGTGAGTAAGGTTTGTCTATTACTTCATGATGCTAGTGATAAAAAACTCATGGATTTCTCTGAAAACAGTTGGACCAACAACCGACCAATTTGAATGGAAGAAGCAAGCCGAAAATCCATATGGGCTGAACAAGGCGTCTCAAATTTCCACATTTGAGGGGATGGAAGTTAGCGACATAATGGTTAATTCTAAAACACATGGAGTGATAGCCTCTTCAACTATCTTACTGACGTTCGTAGGTGAAGAGCTGGAGGAAGTAGACGTGAAGATTGATTCATAATAACTGAAAAGACATTAGAGCTTGTTCTGTAGCAAACAAATTTCTGTTTCAGAAAATCTTGTTATTCATTTGCTTGCTTTAAAGATAATGTCTTTGATCTGAGTTTTTATAGGCACCAGTTTGTCGCTGATGATTTTTTTGCATCTACTTATGCCTTGAACAAAACTTGGAAGTTGCAGGAACCGAAATCTCTTAGGGCTGAAACCAAATTTGTTTGTGATTTTGTTTTGAAACTTGCTTGTTTATGTTCTGAAACAGATAAATCTTGGCATGTTTTGACATCACTGTTTTATAATTTGGTTGTTCTGAGCAATGATGAAGTTTTGGTGTACAACACATTCTTTGAAAAACCTACTAAAAGCATGTGAGACATGTGCTAACTGATTATGATCTTCAACTTAAATTTTTTGGGTTCTGAATCTGATCAAGTTGGGCACATTTTGGAGATGGTCTATGGTATTTCATGCCTTGGAAACATTCTGGCTTACAATATTTACTTTGATAAACATGTTGAGCTTTGTTAAGTGATTCGCTATTGTGTTCTGAATATGAGAAACTTGTGGTCATTATGAAGTTGTTCTATAAGAAATGCATTTTTTTGTGCCTTAAAACCACTCTGGTATACAATACTTACTTTGATGTACATTCTGAAAGTTGGAAACAAATGCAAAACAAATGCAACGTGTTTTCAGAAAGAAACTCTTGGTAATTGATCAGATTAAGAACATGCATTGCCTATATGACACTGGATTTCTAGTCTCAGTTTTGAGTATCCAGGGTCATCAGGTTCAGTCTCAAAGAAGTATAAGGAATGAGAGCAGAGAGCATGCTTATCAGCAAGAGATTTTGGGATATAAGTACTTGAGGAAAATGACTTCAAAAATCCAAGGAAGTTTCTGTCTAAAACTTTTCTTCTAGGATGTTACTTACAAGTTTCTCTTCTTGATAATTTGTCTTGTGTCTAACATGTTTCCTTTTGATGTAAGAGACTTGGATTTGAGGACAAATCCTTTCAAATGAGGAGAGGATGATGTTACCATGGTTGAGCCAGATGACTATGCGACCAAGGATAAACCTGGATGGATGAATGGAAAGCTTAAAGATGAAACTAAGGCTAGAATGGAGCATTCTGAGCTTATTTCTCACCAAGTGACTATGAAGAACATGTCAAACAAGCTGGAGAATATGTGAATCCGAATCATGGACGAGTTAGGCCTTTTTGAACCGAAAAGAAGACTGATACCCAAGTTGAGGATTCATTCTCTCTTTGAGAGGGTCAGCCACGAAATCAAGTCAAGAAGTCAGCCAAAATAACAAATATTTAGTTTTAAAGACAGTTTTATTTTAAATTAATTTTTTCTCATTCTCTACTAGTTTTAGAACTTTTCGGTTTCCTTCTTTTTGTACTTAAACTCATATTGTTGAAGACAAAATTTCATTCACTTTGTAAATTAAAAACGTTCTTTGATATGTGAATCCTTTGTTCAGTCCTTGAACACTGTTTGCCTAGGAGTTGATTCTTTGCAAGGCTTTTCGCTATTGATCATTGTTTGTGGAGGTAAACTTCACGATCTTTGGTACTTCTACACAAGTGTTTGATCTCTCCATCGATCCTTCACTGAAGTAAGATCACCAACTCGATCTTCCTCCATAAGCCATCCATCCATCCATATATCAAAAACAAGTATGTGTGGTCGGTAACCACCAGGAGATCATCCAAATCGACCCTCAAAGATCAACAAAGGGATTCAAATCATCAAGGGTTTCATTATTAGATAATGGACCCACAGATTCAGTATTGATCTTCGGTTGGACAAAGTTCATTCTCTTGATCAAGGACACATTTACACAAGTGTTGATCAATACATAGGTCCTCACTTAAGTATCATCACCATCTCGACCTTCCTCCACAAACCATCCATCCATCTATCAAAAACAAGTCTGCGTGTGTTAGTAACCACCAAGAGATCATCCAAATCGACCCTCAAAGATCGAAAAAGGGATTAAAACCATCAAGGATTTCATTATTTGGTATATGAGCAGATTGAGGGATTCTGATTTGTAGGGTTTGCATTTCGAATTCTTTCTCTCTTTTGAAACCTTATTTGATCATTCTTTGTTTTGTCTGTTCATCTTCTCTTTTGATCTGTTAATCTCTCTGTCATACCTATTCTTCTTTTATATCTATTTGTGTATCTGCAAGGGGGCCAACTAGTTTACAAAAGAAATAAATAAAACAAAGAAAGTTGAAGAGAAACCCCAACTTGGCTGAAGAGAAATCCAACCAAAAATCTTGCAATATGTCTATCTTCTTCTTCTCTTTTAGGGTGGGGAATTTCTCTTTAAAGGCTTAATTTTATTTGTTTTTCAGCTAATGGATTCACAGAGAACTACTGAGTGGAACTAAAACACTTGAGAGAAACACCCAGTGAGAATTCACCTATCTATTTGTGTACTAACTTTTATTGTTGAGAATCTTAGCAGGAAACCATATCTGGAGGAAGCAATGACAGTAGGAGACGTCTTGAAAGGGAGTTGGATTATTATCTGTTTAACTCTGCAACAAAGGCAGCCTTAGAAATGAGAGAGAAATCTATGAGAAAAAGAGATTCATATACTATTGATGAGTCTGGTTATGAGCAGGAAATAATACATTCTAGAAGGTCACTAGAAAGAGCACAAATCATGATCTATTTTGTTCTTCCACAAAGAGTCTGCTGGGAAAAAGACAGAATTTGTTAAGAAAAGAGAAACCGGTTTTTAACCAATCTGATTTGTTACAAGAAAAGACACAACCGGGGAGTCAAGAGACACAAACTAGGAGGATCATACATCATAGATAGGTCAGAGAAGAGACGGGGGATTGCTATGGTTGTGATCACCTAAGGAAGTCACAGGAACAACAAGCACAACTTGACTATTTGGATAGCCAACAATTCCAAGATGAGTTAAAAAAGATTGCTCAACAAGTACTGCAAGATTTTGTAACAAACTAACAAAGGAGACCAACCTCACGTCATTCCTCAAATATTGATTGTCCTAGGAGTTGTAGCAAGCAAGAGCAACTTATCCAAGAGATGGAAGCAGGAACACAAAGGTATGGAAAGAATCTGAGACAAAACCTGAGTGTTCTCTTTTATTTCCTCAATCTGAACTTGTTTCAATAAAACCTGTGAAGAACTAAATTTTCTTGAACCGGTACATCCGAGTATTCTTGCTTCAGTGTCTCAGGTCTCAGAAGTACACTCACCAGAAATAGAAAAAAAGAGTTTAACACAAGGTGAAGTGAGCTTGGAGATGAGCACAATTCCTAAGTATTTGTTCCCTAACCTGCAAGAGCCTTGTAAGGAACTTAATAAGATATTTCAGTTCCTGGATTGTTTGTTTTGGTGTCTTCTAAAGATGAAAAACGTTTTGGTCTGGAAAATGTAAAATAATTTAAACTCTGTTTTTTATAACATGATTTATTCTTTTTAGAAACTTTAACCATATAATTTTTTCTCTCAAAAACGTTTTCGCTTTGGTAATAACATCAATATTGGTCTTGTTTTGATTTTACATCTGTTTATGGAACATAACAAAAGCCTTGATCTCCCTGAAAAGAAATTAGAGCTTGTTCTGCAGCAAATTGTTTTATGTTTCAGAAAATCTTGTGAATTGTTGGCTATCCATATAGTCAAGTGTGCTTGTTGTTCCTGTGACTTCCATAGGTGATCACGACCATAGAAATCGCCTGTCTCTTCTCTGGACTGTCTATGATGTATTATCCTCCTAGTTTGTGTATCTTGACTCTATGGTCGTGCCATTTCCTGACAGAAATAAGATTGGTTAAAAATCGGTTTCTGTTTTCTTAACAAATATTGTCTTCGCAGCAAAATTTTGTTGGAAGAACAGAATGGATCATGATGTGTGCTCTTTGTGTTAAGCTTTTCCAGTGACCTCCTAGATTATATCATCCTGCTCATAACCAGACTCACCAATAATATGTGAATCTTTTTTTCTCATAGATTTCTCTCTCCTTTCTAAGGCTACTTTTGTTGCAGAGTTAAAACAAATTATAATCTAACTCTCTCTCAGGACGTCTTTTTTTCAGAATTATTTTTTGATAAATAAAGTGAATGAGTTTTTCATAAACAAAAAGAGACTTTAAGTAGGAAGAAGGAAATCGAAAAGTCCAAGATTGTAGAAAAATGAGAAATACTTAACTTAAACTAAATTATCTTAAAAATGAAATATTAATTGTTTGGCTGACTTCTTGACTTGATTTCGTGGCTGTCCCTCTCAGAAAGAAAAAATGGATTCTAAACTTGGGTATCGGTCTTCTTTTCATTCAGAAAGGCCTAACTCTTCCGTGAGTCTGATTCACATCTTTTCCAGCTTGTTTGACATGTTATTCATAGTCACTTGGTGAGAAATAAGTTCAGCATGCTCCATTCTAGTTTTTGTTTCATTGTTAGGCTTTCCATTCATCCATCAAGGTTTATCCTTGGTCGCATAGTCATCTGGCTCAACCATTGTTACATCACGTCCATAGGTAAAGAGCTGGAAGAAGTAGACATGAAGACTGATTCATAATAACTGTAAATCTGGCCAGAGATGAGATCCTCTTCGTAGAAATATTCCAATTGGTATCCTCAATAACAGAAAGTCAATTCCTAGCGCATTTTCCTTTCAAGATCGCATGGAAAAACCCGAAGTTCTTATCTCCCAAAGCCAGCCACATGATCCTACTTCTTTGTCACCAAAACTCTTCCTCACCCTTGTAAACTTTTAAAAGCTCTGAATTCAGCTGAGCAATCAACCCTTCATCCAGCAATCGGGCTGCTCATTTTATATCGAGATTAAGCTTCAGGTTCTCAATATATGTCTCACTATTTAAATGTTGTTCCTTACTCTAAGTTGAAATAGCGCGATGACAATAGCTTAGACGAATACCCATAGGTAGAAGCTATGAAGAGTTCCAAACGGAAGAGATGAGAGTCTTAGCTTCATGTTTATCCCGTATATGATGATCATATCAAAATATCGTAATTGTTTTTCTTCTTTTCCGAATTAAAGAAAGAGATGATTGGGTGATGATCGATCCTTCAAAATTCAGATAATCGCTTATACATGTTTTAAATTTTTTGGACCATAGACTGTTTACAAGAGCTTTGTCTAATCTGCATACAACGAGACGATTGTGTCTCTTCCTTCTCCAAGAGTGAATTACCATAATCCTTCAGGTCGAATAAATCACACTATGCTAGGAGATTTTGAAATGCACAAAAAGAAACCTCGGCTCTTAATGTGCCTCGCATATTTTTGCTATTATATAAGATCTATCTAGTAAGGAACCACAACTCTGCTCTAGTAGGTAAGAGCATAAGGAGGTAATCCCAGACTCTCGAGCGAATCACTGTCTTAGATTCACCCTACATGAATGATGCATAGAAATAAATACCTTTAGGAGAGATCAAGGCATCAATACCATTTTTATTAGTGGACTGCACTTCCAAAACATAGCCAAACCACCACTTCACAGTCTCACTTGGGGAACTAGAAGATGATTATATGCATCTAGAAATTTGAGTTCTTATAAAACAAATTATTGGTGTACTTTTTTTCTATAAAAAATGTGACATGAGGAGCTACTCTTTAGTGTAACTCCTTGAGACGCTGGATTCTCATGGGGTTCCCCAACCTATAACAATTCAAGCAAAGCGTCGCCAAAGAACATTTAGAGAACCCCGATGAAAATTCCTCGGAGGCTTTTTGATAGTCGGAATAATAGTTGACTAGGGGATTCATGTAGGTGTTGAAGTTGGGTGTCTGCTTGTGGATGGATCCGTAGAATGTGTCACATGAGCCATGTTACGTTTCTTTGAATCAGAGCCCATAAGGACTTTAGGACTGTTTCTTTGTCTGTTAGCTTCAGGGTTCAATCTCTCTTTCTTTTGGAGGGAACTTTCTGATTGATGGTTTCAGTGACATCCTTCTCTTGAGCTGCAGGTAGAAGGATAGGGACCGAATCTTCTTCTGAAGCTATTGAAGTTTGGATAATGCTTGCAGCCGTTTTTTTCATCATCCCACTAACTTCACTTTGTAACACTCGTTGTTTCCTTGCTGACTTTCCGTTGGGTTAGAATAGATAGTTTACTAGATGGTAACTTCTCGGAGTTCTTCCATAACTTCCTCACGTGAGGGAATTAACTGATGTTGACATTAATCAGCTACAAAAAGATTTAAGGTGGTCTTTGACGCCTACATGATGGACTGTTTATTCTATCTTGTTTTCTAAAACCAAATTTTTACTGCGCCACTGCAAATTTGGTAAGAGGTATGTTCTTTGCCTCTGAAAGTTCTTGTAGCATGTGACTGGCGTCTGTGAGAATAGGGTAGCAAGGAGACATATAGTTTGTAGGAGACGTCAGTCGTATTTCAGCACGCGATGGAGTACTAAACTGACTTTAATAGCTGGATATATTCTATTTTTTGATCCTTGGGCACGAGAAGTGTATATTTAGTCTAACCTTGCGGAAGTGGAAATTTAGCAGCTTGATTGAACGTAGCAATTAGTTAATGAGACGCAGAGATTGATTGGTGAGATGAAACTGAGACAAAATGAGGAACTTTCAATGCTCTTTCAAGGCATTGGGAACGCAAGTGAGACAATTGATTGTAGAGAGAATAATGGTTTCCAAGATTTTCATACTCCATATGAATAACACTCTCTTCACCATAATCAAATTCCAAAACTGATTCCTTGATTATATGTTTGAGACCATCTAGGGTCACTTTGATACAGGCTGAGGATTTCATGACTTCATAATCATCTAGTTCTCTTACTTTCATCACTATATTCCTCACCACCTTTCCATGCCTATAATGAAGGGGGATCCCTTTAAGATTGATCCAGAAAGGTATTTAGGATGGAAAAATGGCTGATATTATAGGCTCCCACCATTTAATAAGAAGCATCCATCTTCCAAAGTTAAAAAGTATATTGTGCAAGACAACTCAGAGGTCAACTTGTTATTGAATTTATATTGGAAGCAGTTGTTACCAAGGTCAAAGCTGGTAGTACAACCCACTAGATTCCAGTGCTTTGTGAGGAAATAAAGCACAACTAACATCTTTTACTCCTTAGGATATGTTAGTGGATCTACTAAGGTCAAAGCATTCTCCTTGATAAAGTTAGATGGGTTAAAATCCAGTGCTTTAATACGAAACGGGCTATTCCAGTGGCTTACTTGGGATGTTTTTCCCTTTATTTTGCAATTTTGTGTACCCAAACATGACAGTAGAGGTAGAAAGCGATGTACTAGGATGAGATAGATAGATCTATGACGCTAAAATGTACAAAGTTTGAGATCTTATAGATGGCATCCTTAGATGTGGGAACATAGTACTCGGTATTTAGAGAACCAAAAGTATAGAGGAAGCTAAAAACAATATTGAACTAAGATAGTAAAGAGAATAGCCATCAACTTACTTACAAAAACCTAGGCAAGGTGAGATCCAGAGTCCTGATACGAAGGAGATCCTCGAATCTAAAAAGTTGGAAAATAAAACCTTAGCAAAAGAAACATGGAATCCCTATTTGAGAAAAGTAGAAGCTTGTAGAGTCTTATAGTAAAATTGTCAACAAGCGAGTAAGGAGTGCTAACGTCGACTTACTAAGGCACACCAAAGTAAGAAACAAAGGTGAGTTCAACACAAGAACCGGTGATATCCTAAAGGAGTATATATCGACTCTAGGTACAGCTCAAGTAATCTTTAAAGGTTGCTTGGCTTAGGATCTTCAGAGAAGACCAAAACGAGGTTGTGCAACATAGATATTCAGTGACCATGGCGGCTCTTCAACCGGCTAAGAGAAAACTCTTCTTGGTGACGCGAGTTTTCAAGCAATTTCATATATGAAAAATAATCTAAAAGAAAAAGAAAAGGCGCATAACTGAAGTGGTTAGAATAGTAGCAAAAGTTAACTTACTAGAACATGCAATAAATAAGTGGTTAAGGGAGAAGTTCATTGGATCCAAATATCAATAAGATCTAATTAGAATGTGGGCCGACGATTAACCCAAACCACGTGAAAAATATATCTTCTTATTTAACGTTGGATAACAATTACATCATCATATAATCATTTATCTATTACATATGATGATTGACTACCTGCAATTTGTGCGATATTGATGAACAACTCAACGGATAATACTTCACGACGAAGCCCTCTCCGAAACACTTGGATCGACGAACGGTTCTGCATATACGACACTCTCGATAGACATGATCTCCGTAGCAGACGACCACAACGAAGGACTCTGACTGCAATACTCTAGAACCTCTAATAAACGTCACATCCTATAATCTGTAAGAAATTATATTATTTGATAAACCTATATTTGGATGTAGAAGCTTTTAAACCTTAATCAATAGATTATCGTCCTTCCACACACAAAAAATATTTAGTGTGAGTTTCATGATTCACAAAGCTGCATTGGGTTTGGAGCAGGAGAAAATTTCTATCTGTAACATGAATTTTTTAAAAGCTAGAAGTGCTTGAATAATACCCCCAATTTTTAAAATTTCGAAATCTGATCATTTATAAAACAAAAGTAAAAGCTGACAACGATATCCGTTTCGGGTCTTTAGAGCAGGATTAACCGGGGTCTCTTAAGGTGGGGTTCTTAGCTTTTCTAAGAGACGTATCTTAGCTTTTAACTAAGAAAAGCTAAGAACCGTCTCTTAAATAAGAACCATAGAGCCGTCTCTTAACGGGAAAAATGCAAAAAAAAAAAAAAAAAATTAAAAAGACAAATTTTTCGTTAAGAACCCCACCTTAAGAGACCCGGGTTAATCATGGCCTTAGAAATTACCGGTTCGGTAAGAGAACCAAAGCAATTAGAAAACAAACAAATTTATTTGCCTTTGTTTATAAAGCGTTCCTCAAAGAGACCACCAACACATTTCAGTCTTTGTTCTCTCTTTCTTTATTTTCTCAAATAAAAAGTCCGAAAATGAAGAACAACGCAAATACTAATTTGATCCTCTTCCACCACCACACTCCTCTAACCTCTAAATCAGCTTCCGCCGTCGTCGCCGCGAATCACCACCGTCTCTTATTCATCTTCTTCCTATCTTTCTTCACCTTTCTCTTCTCTTTCACTCTCTTCTCATCCTCACTCCACTCTACCGCAACAACCTCCCACTCTCTCTCCTCATCTTCACCGTCCTCTCTCTCACCACCGATCCTCGCCGCACTTCTTTACTACACTTCCTTATCACCACCAAACACGTCAATGTCTTTCTCGGAACTCTCCGCCATCTCCACCATCATTAACTCCAAAGGCCCCACCTGTAACCTCCTCGTCTTCGGACTTTCCCACGAATCTCTCTTCTGGAGATCTATAAATCTCAAAGGCCGTACTGTCTTCGTCGACGAAAATTCTTACGCCGTTTCCAAATTCGAGCAGAATAATCCTGGAGTTGAAGCTTATGACGTCGTTTACTCGACCAAAGTCTCTCAAGCCGGTAAGCTTTTGGGTTATTATAAAACCCGACCCGAATGTCGACCGGTTCAAAATCTGTTGTTCTCGGATTGTAAATTGGGTATCAATGATTTACCCAACTTTGTGTACGAGATCGACTGGGATGTGATTTTGATTGATGGGCCACGTGGGTACGCCGGAGATTCTCCAGGAAGGATGGCTCCGATCTTTACTTCAGCGGTTTTGGCGAAGAGTAAAAATTCCGGCAAGAAGAAAAAGACGACAGATGTTTTTGTACATGAGTTTGGTAGGAAGCTTGAGAAAGTATACAGTGAGGAGTTTCTATGTGAGGAGAATCTGATTGAGGTCATCGGAGAGTTAGCACATTTCGTTGTGGCGGCAGAGAAAGGGGAAAAACAGGGGAATGAGTTTTGTCGGAATTCTACGAAATTGTCGGAGCCATTTACGCCGGAAATTGGTGGCGATGCCGAGATCGGTGTTGATGATGACTGAAAGTGAGTTACTTTTGGACTTTTGATGGCTCTTTTGTAATTAATCTAGCTTTGAGGGTTTCTTTTTTACTGTCGTTTACTTTTCTCGTATGTTTTAATTTGGAGACGGTTACACATGAAACCATGATGTATCCAAAATTCCAAATATAATGTCAACTATATTGATGAAAGCATCAAATTTGTGATCAGTTTCACTTCGTATAATTTTCGTAAAATTTTGAAAAGAGTTGTAGTTAGTTGCCATGAAATGGTAGTCTTAATATTATCTTTTTTTTAAATGATTACATTTATATTTTTAATGTTGAAATTATTGTTTGCATTGTGAGACACTAATATGATAAGAGACAACATTCATTTTTGCTCTTTTGTTATTAGAGCTGGGCAAAAATTCTGAACTCGAAAAACGAATCCAATCCAAAAATACTACCAAACTGGTTAAAAATTGAATGGGTTTAAAATTTTGGTATTTAAATAACCAAAACCGAACTCGATCCTAACTCAAATATTTCGGATATCTGAATATATTCGGAGCAAATTTATATACTTAAATATATTAATTATCTTTAGATTTAATATCCAAATCTATAAATATTTAAAATATTTATTAATAATCAAAATTAAATATAAAAATAACTATACAATACTTAAAACAATGAAAATAGTTAAAATATTTATTGATTATCCATATGAATCTTCAAACCAAACCAATTTTATGTTAAATTTAGATATTTTAGCATACATTACTCAAATTTTATGTTATATATTAATTTTATTTTTAGATTTAGGAAATTTAAATATATGAATTTAATTTTTTTAAAATAATTTAAATTGATTCTTCGAACACGAACCCAACCTGTAAAGGTCTAAACTGAACCCGAACTAAATTTATAAATAGTTGAATGTAACTGAAATTTTTAACCCTGAAAATTCGAAACTCGAATGAACTCAAACCAAATCCAAATGAATATTAGAATACCCTCCCTATTTGTTACTCTCTTCAGAGGTAAATATTTTTCTTAGAAAATGCTCTAAAATGTGTCGGTGGTGACAGAAGGGCATGAGCAAGCGGGACTTCCTCGCAATGTGGCTTCTCAAATTTCTTTTGACTTTAATTGATACAAAACAATAAATTTTTTATGTCAAAAAAAACTTATTAGTATTTTCGTCCTTTACAACTAACTAGGTTCTCGGCTTTGAAATGAATTCTATGAATATTGTGTGTTAGATTTATGTTTTAGGATATTGTAAGAAATTAAACCATTCGTCGGTGGTGGATCCATGCAATTTTATTATTGGGGCACCATTTCAATCCTCACCAGCAATAATTATAACTTCTAACTAAATATAAAGACTGAAGTCTCCTACAGCAGATAATTAGTCGCAGGTACACTACTGTACTAACAGAATTCGATTACAATTACTTTTAAGAAATTTAGTACGATCATAAGTATTGTTGTAACATGTACTAACAGAATTCGATTACAATTACTTTTAAGAAATTTAGTACGATCATAAGTATTGTTGTAACATGTATGGCTTTAAGATCATATGTGAAAAGAATAACCTTTATATTTTTAGATATAAAGTTAAACACAAATTAAACGTGGTTCCCTAATTCTATATTGTCTAGTTCCATAAACAAAGAAAATATAATTACTTAAAAGACAAATAGTTTCAAAATAGACATTTTTTTGGTCAAATACATCAGAAATAATATATAACAAAGTTGTATATAACAACACCTTAATTGAATTTACTTGTATTTACCCTCGCTAAGTCTTAGACACATGTAAGAACCTTGAGCTTGGAGATGCAGCCCATATTGGAAACTTACACATTCTGTAATCAGTAATGTAGCTAAATCCATCTCCAATCATTATGATTATCCATCACATTGGAACACTAATTCCTTATAACTAAAGATAATTCTTTTAGAAAAAAAAAAACTAAAGATAATTCAATTTAACGAACGCATAAAATAGTATGTTTATACATAACACACACCTACTTTTAGCCACAGATTGTATGCGGTACATCACCTTTATCATGTACAAATATATTTACTGTTTGAGGCTAATAAGTTTTTTTTAATACTGAATATTCATTAATAACAAGGAAGAATAACATAAATAGCATATAATGTTGGTGTAATGGCCTGAATCGTTGACTCAAAAATTCACAAGGAAAATGGCTTCTTACAGCTCATCAGAAAAAAACCTAAGACTTCTCTTCTCATTTTTCTTATAAATAGAAGTAGTTTCCTTTCTCTTTTTTCCCCATCAGAAACTTGAAGCGAATCTCTACAGAGAATTTTACGGAAAACGAAAACATAGTCATTGAGATTCTCTCTCTCTCTCTCTCTCTCTCTCTCACATCTCGTTCGATCTTTCTCTCTCTCCTCGGCGATATCGTGTGGTGGTGGTGGCGTGCTGTGATGGAAGCTTTTGGATTCACTTCAAAACCATAATCTTGTTTTCCTATTCCAATCACCAGATCTAGTGCAAGGTGATGTTGTTTGAAACCCAGTTTTCTTCTCATGATCAGTATTCTAGTTGATGTTAGAATTAGGGTTTGGTTAGTCCTTGTTTAGAAGTTAGGACGCTAGTTCATAATGGGAGCTAGGTTGATAGATGAATGAATCATGATGCATAAGAACCCTCACACTGTTTTAAGGACTTAATGGATTGTTATGTGTTGATGTGATGACTAATATTGTTTGATTGCTTGTGTGATTGGTTGTTATGCTACTTGTGATAAATGATGAGGGAAGCTAGGTTTCTAGAAAGAAGTGCACACCTAAGTTAATAGTGGATGCTACAATTGGTATCAGAGCCTAGAGTTAAGATCCCTTAATGTTATCCTAAGGGGTCAGCATGACCACCATTATTGAAAACCATTTTAGTTATGAAAAAGTGTTTACGAAGTTTATGCTGCTCATAAAAGTTGTGAAATGTTTTCAAAAACACCAAATACATCTATACTTCTATTATGGTCCTTATCGAATCTATTATGCTATCGATATCTAAGCTCTGAACCAGAGGAAGATCCGTTTGAATATTCATTGTGGGAAGTTGAGCCAATGATGGCATATAGACTTTCCCATGTCACCGATCTTAGATCCGAGCCGGGACGTGATTCCCATTTCATAATGGATATATGTGCTTATGTGGTTACTTCTTTAGGAGTAGGACATGTGCTTCTCTGATTAACTTTTTAGCTTTGGTGTTTTCATTCCTAAAGGTATTTTGTGGATTGTACACATGCCTTGAGCTTTTAAAACTATTGTAGTCGTACTCCATTCATTATTCTATTAATTTGTTGGTTTTCAAAAATCCCTAGTAAAGTAGTAAAGCCTTGTGTTCCTCCCTTGCTTGATGTATATTGTGTGAAAGAAGTTCATTTTGGTTTCGGGCGTTTGTTTAGAGTTTGGGGTTTTGAATTCAGTGACAAATTCCAAATTACAAAGAAAGAATTGTAACTGTCCGAAACCTTGGCCCACATTTTAAAGGAAAAAAGCATCTCTACCGCTCATTAAGAAAACCTACAGCTTCCCTTCTCCTTTCTTATAAATACAGGCATCCTCCTTCTCTTTCTCCATCAGAAACTTGAAGTGAATCTCTGCATAGAATTTCTAGAAGATGAAAGCCCTAGCCATCAAGATTTTCTCTTCTCTCTCTCTCTCTCTCTCTCTCTCTCTCTCTCTCTCTCTCTCTCTCTCTCTCTCTCTCTCTCTCTCTCTCTCTCTTATCTTGTCGGATCTCTCTTTCTCTCCTCATCAAGATCGTGCGGTGGTGTGGTGTGGTGGGATCGGAAGCTTTTGGATTCACTCAGATCCATAATCTCATTTTCTTGTTCCAATCTAGTGTAAGGTGAGGTGATTCAAACCCATTTTTCTTCTCATGATCTGTATTATAATTGATGTTCGAATTAGGATTTGGATAGTCCTTTTTTTAAAGTAAGGTGGCTAGTTCATAATGGGAGTTATATTGATAGATGAATTATCATGTTGCATATGAATCCTCACACTGTTAAAATGACTTAATGGACTGTCTTGTGTTGATGTGGATGAATGATATTGTCTATTTGCTTGTGAGATTGGTTGCTTTGAAGCTTGTGATGAGTGTTTGATGGAAGCTAGGTTGCTATAAGGAAGTGCACACCTAGGTTAATAGTGGATGTTACAAATTGTATAAGATGCGAATGAAAGTGGAATGTTATGTATGGGTTAATAGATGGGAATTGTAATGTTGGTGACACCGAGAACAGTTAGCATATAATGAATGAGTTCAAGTGTTAAGGACTTAATGATAATGTGAATGAGAATGAAGATAAGTTAATGAATGTGACTGGGAATGAGAATGTGAAAGATGTATTGATTGAGACACCGAGAACGAGTGGCGTCTAAAAAGAGATGTGATGAGTACTTGCTGGACAAAAATCTAACGTGAGGTACCCACGAAAGTTAATGTGAAAGGCCGTGTAAATTTGGTGACCGCAAAAGGTGGGATAGAAAATGTGAAGGGTGCCGTAAGATCAAGTTATGCTGAGTCATGCCAGAAATATGCCTATTATGACTGGGGCGGCAGAAAAAGCTGGAAGGGGCTAAAGAGCTGCAACTCGGATAGTCATTTAGGAAGCTGGGAGACATTCGTGAATGTAAGATCTCTCGGGATAGGGTTACACGAGGTGGGATGACCGTGAGCGGTCCATAGAGTCTAGGTTGAATGGCGTCTGTCAAGTTGTCGAGTTGAGTCGAGTCAAGTCCATGTGTAGCAGTGATTGTGTTCATTGTATTGTGTGATCGCTAGGTTGATAGAGAACGTATGAAATGATGTGTATATATCGTAGGATACATCTGATTGATTGATTTTAGTGGCTAGCCAGCTGTTGTTTCACATTAAGTAGGGTAGAGTTTCATGCGTGAGGCTGGTCTAAAGCAGCTTCACTGCGTAACCGATTTACTCATGCCTTTTTTTCCATTTCCGTATGCACATGTGACAGGAGGGTTTTTATGTATTTCAAAGAAAACTCTATCAAATTAACCCTACGAACTACTCTTGCCAAGAGAGGTCAAATTATAGTATTTAGGGATCGAATCTACAGGGAGCGTGAGCACACAATAAACTCAATACAGTCGCGATTAAGCTAGACAAATAGATTAATAAGCAATAAATAAAATATATCAGATAATTGATTTATTGGCAAGTAAAAAATAATAATGAATAGCTAGATCTAGGGTTTCAGGCAAGTGGATTATAGAGCATAAGGGTATTAATCATATAACTCGATATCTAATGTAAAAGACGACCAAATCTCGCTGCGAGTCTAATCTATTGACTAAGTCCGATGTCTCAGCTCTCTTTTGACGCGGAATGACCGTCGATCGATGGCAATAATCATGTGTCGATCGATGGTCTCTTAAGTCAAGCTTTATGACCCAATTCGATAAGTTCACTAGATTAACTAAATCAAGTCTCCTTTGTTTCTAGCAACCTAGCACAACATGATTAATTCTGGTAGTAGACCATGCTCTCACTTGAGCCTAACTATCCTATGATCAAGGTTCTAGTTACCTACTATAGAATACAAGCAATAAACATAATTCTTTTATATATCTAATAATCACCCTAGCAATTCTATTGTTTGGCTAGTTCATCAATACCATTAATAAACCCTAAACCTAACAAGAGATCTACTTAGACATGATGTTTGTCACATAAATCATATATGAATAGAATAAATATAATATAAAACCAAAGGACTTCCATGAGGACTCTGAAGGAGTTCCTCCATTCTCTCATAAACATATAACAATGAATAAAAGAAAGCTTGTTTTACGTCTCAAGCATAGCCGTCAACAATGGCTTAGAAAACATATAAATAGGGTTTTAGGTCGTCCATAGGTATTTTGGTAATTTGTGATGGCTTCTGGGCTTAAGTCGGCCATAAAATAATTCGGGTCTGTTTTCTGGGATCACCGACGATCGAAACTCATTCATCTTCTCGCAGCTTCCTCTCACGAGGCAGACAGACTACTCTCTAGTAAAACGTGCATAACTTTGGCTGTAGGATCCTGATTGACATCAAACCGGTGGAATTGGAAAGCTAACTCAAAAATATATCTTTTGTCGAAAGTTCAGCTCAATCTCACTGTGGGAAGGTCTCCATACAAAGCTACACATTTGATGCATCCGCGAGTTCTGCATCTCTAAAATCTCCAGAATCACTAAAGTTCTCCAGAACGTACATGAACCTGAAAATACTCTAAAACATACTCCAAACACATATAATAGATTCGAAATAGGGTTGATATCGCACAATAATGGTAAATATCAGGTCTTATCAACTACCCCATACTTTACCTTTTGCTTGTCCTCAAGCAAACAAAGCATGTGAAAGAGGTTTTGAAAAGCGAAGACTCACATAATGTTAAGTATAACTATCAACCTACTTTGTTTGCAACCACATCCTATCAAGTCAATCAAAAAGAAACTTTATATACCCTATCCTAGTATATCAACCAAATCCATTCTACCAACAACTTAGCAAATACTAGTCTCACTCACCCCTCTTTTGACTTCATTTCTTTGTATAAAATAAAAGTGCAGACTTTACCCTGGAGTATCGATCAAACGATACATGGACTCTTACCTCTGCAATTCTGGACAAACAGACACAAAGTCTTCTTTAATCCATTTCTTCCCTCTTTTCTCTCTTCTTTGAATCTTTTTAGATCTCAAATCCAATGATCAATGTTGTTTAACACAAACATTATGCCATCTTCTTTTCGATATTTTTCTTCTTTCTTTTCTATTTTTTTTAATTTTTTTTCTTTGGGGAAAAGTTGTAGGCGAATAGTGGAGTCATCGGTAATGTACCTACCCCTCACTTCCAACAATGTGTGATCATTCCTCTGCACCTCGGGAAATCATCTCAATCTTTTCTTTTTAGTAGATGCCGAAAGAGAAAGAGAGAGAGAGAGAGAGAGAGAGGAGAGAGAGAGAGAGAGAGAGAGAGAGAGAGAAGAGAGGAGAGAGATCGAGAGAGAGAGAGAGAAGTGAACTAGAGGTGAAATGACTTGTACCTAACAGACTTGCAGAAGGAATCCGATCAGTGTATACCAAGCCTCAAATCAAGCAATTTAGTCAGTATTAGGTTGGAGGTCAGCTTCGGTTCCTTCAAACTTTCTAAGAAAGTGCAGTTTAATGGCAGTATGATCACTTTGGTACTCTAGTACTCTCTGCAATCAACAAGTCTAAGAATGATGTTATAGTGTGGTTGGTTAGTGAACAAGTAAAAATATTAATATGATTCATAACCCTTTTCTTGACTAAAATTTTAATAAAAATTCATAGATAAAAAACTCAAAACAGAACAAAATATCAGTAAAACTCCCCCAGATTTTAAACAACACTGTCACCAGTGTATACAATCTAAGATTGGTGAAGCAAATAAACCATAAGGACAAAATATAACAAGGAAAAACGATATACCTGCTCGCTGATGGTGACCGTCGATCGACACAGCTAAGTGGCGATCGATCGATACTTCGGGTTGCTTTGTCATCGACAGTGATCAAGTGTCGGTCGATGCTCTTTACAGACTATCTTCCTCGGATCTTTTTTTTTTCAAAACTTGTAATAATAAAATAAAATCCTAATTTAGACTAATATAATTAAAACTAATTGAAAACTTATTAAACAGTGGGTTGCCTCCCACTCAACGCTTGGTTATAGTCATTAGCTTGACGTTTTGGAACTATGATTCAGTCCATATGAGATTGGGAACTTGTTCCAGAACAGCTCTCAGTGTACATCTTCCTCATTTTGTTGATGTTGTTGATAAAAGGTCTTGCCGAAGCTTCCCCTTTGTCTTTCAGCTTTGGATCACATAGCACCCTGACCTTGGTAAAAGGCGGTTAGACCTCCTGTGCAGTGCACTCTATATTCAACATTTCTATTATGACACCGCGAATGAAGCGGTGACAAGAAATCTGCATCTACTTTCTTTTTATTTATCTTCTTCCTGGCACTTCCCCCATACTTAAGCTTTTCAATCACGGGTTGCTTTAAAATCTGGAGAATGTCGATTGATGCTATTAGGCGAGTGTCGATCGATGCTGATGCTGGTTCTGTGGTTTCGCAGTTTGAATCAGATGCAGGTGCTGGATCTTCATACGGCTGTATCCATGAAATAAACCCCTCACTTTTGGTTTTTCCCACAGGATCGTAGAATACATTTTCATCAATATTAGTAATGCCACATTTTATTCATCTTGAGATAAAAAACTGCCCCCACTGTAGCCATAAATGCTCTTCCAAAAAGAAGAGAAGATTCTTGACCTGATTTGATTCCCAAAACATGAAAGTCCACATGGACAGTGCATTCCCCTATCTCTACTTTAACATTCTTGATTATGCCTTGTTGAGTTTACCTTAGAGTTACCCACGTAGCTGAAACTATCTTGAGAAGGTTCTACCTTTAATCCTAACAGTTCGGCCGTGTCCAATCAATTGGGCGACATTTGCTTCTTAGTTAGCCAATCCAATCAATTTGGCGGCATCTGCTTCTCAGTTAGTATCACTCCGCTTTGTACGTGATGGTTTTTCAGACTTCAGCATCTCCCATATCCCTAGAGCTAGGAAATTTTGACTAAACTCTCTAGAAAAGGAGGCGAGAAGCCGTGACGTCCTTTTTTCCCGTGTGGATCAGACACGGTCAGGACCGAGCTTGTATTTGAAACAACTCAAACACGATCACCACGTTGATGTCTATTGGGGATGTTTGACAAAAAAAACTTTGAATTTACTGATATAATACAATTATTTAAGAAAACACTTAAGTGGAAATGTTATAATTTGATTGACTCACTAATTCCTAATAGTGATGCCAACTAATCTAATTGTGACTCATCATTAAGCATCGCTAAACTTGCAAACATGGCTACTGCAAGATTAGCTTCACTAAACCATTTTTAATTAGCACTTTATCAATATAGGTTTCTCTTAATATATTCTATGGTTATCCTAAATAAAACTCGCTGGTTTCTTATCCTCTGATTTCTTTTTGGTCTACATATTGTATACAAAAATGTTACATATAGTTTAAGCACATACGATATGGTTTGCTTCACAAAATTTTATACCTTATTGTATATACAAATGTTACATGTTCTATTGTTTAAGTACATATGATATATTTTTTAAAAACATGTCGTTTATGTAGCAAAATTTGAAAATATGTCATCCCCATGTTAAAGTTACATGTTCTTTGCTTTGTGGATTGGGTTTTATGTTTGATGTTTAGATTTATTTTAGGGTTTAGGTTTTATGTTTCAAACTTTTGTGGTTAATTTTAGTAGTTTGTTTGAATATGGTATATGATTCTAAACCTATATTAAGTCACCAAGTAAATCTTTTTCTCGGCAAATAAGTAATGTTACACACAAATCTTATTTTAATATATTTGAAAATTTTGTTAATTATTATTTTAAAATTATTAAATAATTTTTCCCAAGGAAATTTCACCTTCTATATATTTCATATATAATGAATCGAGATCTTTTCCTAACAGAGTACATTTTAACCATTGTATACTCATATTTTCTACATAACGAATCATACCTCTTCCTAATTACTATCTTTTATTTATGATCTTGATTCCTTTACTAATCATTCATCTAATGAAGATGAATCTTGACTACACTCAATACCAAACGATGGAGAAGGCAGCTGATAATGAAGTGAGTAATCTTTCCATATAATCTTCTAATTGCCTCGAATATTCTATATTCTATCATTCATTCAATAATCCTTCGTATCTATTGCAGATGAATGTTAACTATACTGAATATAAACCTTTAAAAGTCAATTGATAATGAAGTCAGTACATTATCCTTCTAATATATTTCTCTTGCTTTTTATCGTATTTCCTTTAATGATATGTAATTTTATATTTGTAATAATCGTGTAGAAGAAAATGAAGCAAGATGTCAGTATACAAGCATATTCAAAAGTTATGAAACTGCAATTACTTTGTTTTTTGATGTAAATATCATTATTATAATATTCGTATACTAATATGTTTATTATATAATACATATGAATGTAAGCTATGAAGAGGATCAAACAAAGATTGAGCCAATGGATCATAACGTAAGTACTCATACAGTCAAAAAGATTAAGCCAATGAATTTTAATAATTCATAATTCTGTGATCATTCTTTATTATTTACAATATTATTGTTTTCTATGGTCTCTTAATTACATTTGTCTAGATCACTGTTAATTATATCGATGACCAGAAAATTCGGTGACCATATATTTTCAAATATTTGAAGAATCGTATCACCTCATATCTGACATCTTACCCAAAGATGACGATATTTCCAATATTCTTTCAGCTCTACATATTGTGTATTGAAATTTAATTTTTTATATCGGACAACTTATTAAATGAATATATTGTTTATTCTTTCTATCATTTATATTGATCCTAAAATGTGACTTTCCAAAGATGGAGATATTAATATTATTGTTGTTACAAGACCATCAAATTTGTAATCTCCATTAGTCGTAACATTATGCGTAAAATGTTTTGCAACTCAAAGTATGTAAATGCTACATGAAAAATTTATTTAGTTTGATAGATTATTTCAATTTAACGTATGCTATTATTTTTATTGAATTTTAGCCACTTAAACCATTATACCAATTTGTTTTGAAAAGAGATATTCAAACTTTCTTATTGAAATTTATACTTTTATGCACCAATATTCCATTACCCAAAAAAATGTGCAATAAACCAGTAAAGTAGCATCTTTTAAAATTCATATGATTTATATAACCGTTACGAAAAACAATGTGAACAATTTAAACGGAGATATTTATTCTGTGTGGGAATTTAAATGATTTCTCACAGATAAAGTAGTTTCCTTTTAAATTTTAATATTTATTTGTGTAACCGCCACTAAAAGGATTTGAAATTTTTTTGTATTTTTTTGAAAGTGATTCTACTGTAAATGAAGATATTCACTTCTTATATCAAATTATAATTTTTAAACTATAGATAAAAGTAATTTTCTACTTAAAATTATATTGTTTCACTAACCGCCATTTAAAATGGGAAAACTGCTAATTGATATTCTCACACATAATAAACAATGAAAATCATCCAATAAATATTGTATCTTCATTTAACGTATTCAAAATTTTATATTCCTTTCGAACCTCTTCTAAATGTATTTTCTACATGATTTTTTTAGCAAACTTTTATTGGAAGTTTACCTCTATATTAAATCGATATCTCTTCGTAAATCAACGCAGTCCTGAAACATCTAGCGGCATACTCTTATTGCTCTATCTTATTCAATTTGTTTGAAATCTTATCATTCATTTGTTCAAACGCTTGTATTTGATTATATTCGTATGATGATACTTTTTGTTTTCGTATTCCTTATTCAAATGAATCTTAACAACTTCAACGAACAAGCACATCAGAAGGTAGTGGACTATGAATTATGAAGTTTATATCAGATCCAATACTGCTCCATATGTTTGACGGAAATAATTTCAAGATTTGGCAGCGAGAGATGGAACTATAATTATCACATTTTAAGTTGGATAAGTATCTTAGTATGAGAAACGAGTTAATCTTGTTGGTAACACCGATGTCTTCAATTAGAAAGCGAAGAGGCGTGGATCCATGGTTATTATGTGTGTAAAGGAGTGATATTAGGGCTAACTGATAGACCTTTTAATGAATTGTATTCTATGGAAAAAAACTTCTAAGGCATTGTGGTTATATTTTGGAGAAGAATCACATGGCATATGTCATAAAGCGTCAACATTTTGCCACTGCTAAATTCTTACACTTCCAAATTATGGACTCTAAACCTATTGTTAAACAAATTGAGCAATTTTCATTCAATTTGGCTATGATTTGACTTCACAGGGTATTTCACTTTGCAATACTTTTTCTGTAAATTGTTTAATCCAGAAGCTTCCTCTGAGTATGGTGAATTTCAAGACTTATTTGAGGCGAATTCGAGGTGGATTAACATATTTGGATGATATGCTCAGAAGAATTAAGTTTGAAGATCTAAACAAGAACCTCATGAAAAATAAATTGTGTTTCAGTCCAACATGGGATGTTACAAGCCAACACGAAAAAATGTACAGAAAACGGGCTTTACTGATAAGAAATCTAAAGGAATTTTTCCATACATGGAAAACCTTACTCTGTTTATTACCTTCGAAACTTCTAATATGAAGTTCTAGTTTGTTGCTATATCTCTTTGTTGCCAATTAAGTTTTTTAATATCTAATAATAATTCCCTTATTTTCTAATTATTTGTAATGTTATATTTTACCTTAAAACACCAACTAATATAAAATGATGTTCGATTAATTTGTAACTAATAAGAATATTAATATTGTATATTAACAAAAACATATGCAAATCAATTACATCTTGCATAAAGTTTTGATAACCGTTTAAATGGTTTTCAATTTCAAGAGTACACAAAGAGAATTTTTTTAATGCGAATTTTCATTATATATATGAGTTGAGTGTAAACTTGCATAAAATTTTCAGTTTTGTATTCCTTTTTAGACACTTCTGTTTTAGGGAATTTCCAACACACTATATATTTTACTCCGAAATGGAGTGGAGAAAGGAGAGATGAAAAAAATAAAAACATTACTCTATTTATGGAGTAAATCTTTTATTTTTTGTTCATTACTCAATGTTACAATCCATTGTAGAGTAAAATATGTAGTCGGGTTGGAGATGCTCTTATGATATAAAAATATCAGATCTCTTTTCCTAAAGATAAGTCTTCTGTTCATGGTTTAGACCTATATTTTGTATCACAATCAACGCTTTCTTAATATTGTATCAACGACCATGTTTGATATTTCTATATCTTTATATTAACGAAAACATTACTTTTGTTAACATTTTATTCAATGTACATGTTTGGGATATCAGTGGTACAATTTTTCATATTAAAATTATAGAAGATCTAAATAATTTTCCATTTCTCTAAAAATCTTTCGTCGTTGCAATGATTTTGTGTTTTACACTGTAGAATCTATATTTTTTTTGGCTTTGCTAATATTCATGTACCCCAATAGGTTTGTTTTCTAAAATTTCAGATTTATTTGTCCTATTTAATGATAATGAATTTGTAGGAGTCAAACTATGTTGAGTTACTATATAATAAACTTTGTTGGGTTACAGTTATATATAAACTCTGTTCATAATATATTTATATATGTTCTCCCTTTTAAAGTACATCAAGCAAATATTTCTTTTTATTTTGATTTAATATGTTGTTACATATTTTCTTGGTCTTCTTCATTTCATTGGTGAAATTCTAGTTATAGTTTAAATTAACATTATCTTAAATTTACTATAATTCTGTACAAGTAAGATAGGCAAGTTATACTTATTAATTATATTGATTATCAAACAAGTGAGAAGGTAAAGATTCATGATGTGAGTAAGAAGACTCTTCATCCATATGTTTTTCAAAATTTTGAAAGAATCGTATCACCTAATATCTGACAACTTATCCGAAGATGATGATATTCTAATATTCTTGCAGTTTTACATATAGTGTACTGCAATTTAATTTTCATATCTGAACAAGTTATTATATTAATGTATTGTTCAATCTTTCTATCATTTATGTTGATTCTAAAGCGTGACTTGCCAAAGAGGGAGATATTTTAGTATTGTTGTTGTTACAAGATCATCGCTTTGTATCTCGATTATGTATAAAATGTTTCACAACTCAAAGTATGTAAATGCTACATAGAAAACTTATTCTATTTGATGGTTATTTCAGTGTAAGGTATTCTATTATGTTTCTTTTTTTTGTGATTGAATTTTATCCTCTTAAACCATTATACAAATTTAAGAAGAGATATTTGGTTTCTTATTGAAATTTATACTTTTTACGCAATGGTACTTTCTCACCCATAGAAAATGTGCAATCAACCAGTAAAAGTAGTATCCTGTTAAAATTCATATGGTTTACATGTAAGATAGGCAAGCTACAATTTAAAATAATCTTAAAGTTGAAATTACATTTAATAAACGATTATTGTGGCTTTGTGTTAAATGAAAATGTTTTTGGGAACTTGCTCAATAGTTACTTGTATTAGACTATTAAATTTTGTTATCATGTATTAAATTTAACACAAGTTATAGTAACTATTTTGTTTATTAAATATAAATTCAAATAATTACAATTACGTTGGCTCACACAAATTTTTTCATACTTTAATATATTACACTCGTGAGAGTACAATATATCTTTTTCAATAGCTATCATAGGTAAAGTAATCCACAAAGTTGTAGTAGTATAATAATTACAAAGATGAACAAAGTGAACCTGCAAAGATAATTTATCAGAAAAATAATCTATCTGTTTAAGCATATACTACAATTATTATATCTATTGATGTATATAATAAACAACCAAGTTTCCAAATATATGAAGTTGATAGACGAAATGTTTCGTTTGACAAACAAGTTTTTCAGAAGAATTTTTTTTAAAATGAATACTTTTAATAACTGATATATTACGGTAAATACATGACGAAAATTTATGATGCATAATTAATACATCCTCATGTCATGGTTTTATATATTACATCTCAGTATTTATACTTTTATATGATCTTCCTATTTAAGCATATACGGTAGATACAATACATTAAAGTGCATATTTATGTTATATATGAAATATTTCCATATTTTAGTTTATATTTATATCTTTCAAATGATATCTTTTCAAGCGTATATTATAACTTATAAATTTTCCTAAATTTTGGATGGTATTTACAATCAAATATTCGATATTGAGTAGTTAAGATATTATTTACATTATTTAGTTTTTGTTTTCCATTTGCCCTAATTTTTCCAGTATATAAGGTTCTTATTCCATTCATTGATTATACATTTATTATGGAAGCGATTGTTTTCCTTGAAGGGTTGAAACTATCAATCTATCAATGTTTCATTAAGAGTCCAATTAGTTAAAAAATGGACCGAAATGAAAGGAATGTTCGGTTACGATTTTCAAATGATACTTATGGATGAAAATGTGAGTATTGTCATATACATATCTATAATATATATTATATATCAAACAAATCGCTAAATCATAATTTTTTTTTATAAGGGCATTTGATTCAAGCAACTCTGAACAATTTCTTTAATGCGTAAATTCTTTTGTATTCTTAATAAGCATAACTGGGTGAAACTCTCTAATTTCAAAGAAGTACATTCTACTGGCATTACCAGGGTAACTCGTCATAAGTATCATATTTCTTTTGCTGCTACTACTCATATTGAATTCATATTTCAAGAAGAAAAACCCGAAATATTCTCATTCATAAAATATAATGAGTTAAACATGAGATTAATTCATCCAAAATTTTCATTTGGTTATAACTCTATCCTTTTTCGTATTTTTAGTTAATGTTTTTATGTTACAATAGAATATAAATGCACACTAACTGTTCTTCAACTTGATATTAGCGTATTAAGGGCTCTTATGTCAGGTGGAAATCTTGAGTGCGGATTGAACCATGACGATGAAATCTCAAACCTATCAAATATATATCGTTAACCTCAACTGATAATAAGTAAGTGTACATATATAATTTATTAAAATATTTTATTTGATGATATTGTTTATTCATTTATATTATTCGTATACAATATTTTTTTTTCAATCCTAACTTCAGCCTCGATCCAGTTAGTTGTGGTGCATATGGGACATTGGAAGAACATCTCAATACATTTTGGTCATATTATGCTAAATACATAGTCAATTGTATGCTATGATTATGGAAGATTGAATTTCTAGACGGTTAGATAAATATAAATCATATATGTTTATTCCAATATTTATTATTTAACAATATGATATAAATGTTGATAATTGTATACAATATATATAGAGGGATTTAGAGAATTAACAACATTCTTGGATGCTCTGAGATTATTTTCAATTTATTAATTGAAGCAGTTACTACGTTGAAAACAATGTTCGTAAGTATATTCAATTTCTATATAATGATTTTAAAAATTATGTTTACAATTTTTTCTTTTTATTGTTTGACAGGAAAAAAAAAATAAAATAAAATGTTTTGAGACTTTTTGTCCATAATCTACGTGTTTTATTCGAGTTTAGTTTGTCTATATGTACTCTTTATTTAATTTTTTCGAGTATTGATTATCATTAATTTCAAAAGTTCTAAACAATCAATAAAATATTTTTTCTTAAAAATGAATCATACTAATATGATTATAAGATTTATTAACTTATAATATAATCAAACTATATGAAAAATAAATAAATCAGTCATTTAATAACCTATTGTAATAAATAAAAATCGAGTAATACACAATAATCACATTTGCATCCATAATTAAACCTAGAATCCGCCTATTGCTAGGAATACTATACATTCATTACTATCGTTAAAAATAAATTTAGTACAAAAACAAAGTAAAGAAGAATCATGCATTTGTTTCTTCTTTCAGATCTGAGTGAAGGTTTTCATAGTTTGAAATTTGGACAAAAATTTTGAGAGTCTCGGAAATGGATTTAACTTCAAAAACCTCTGACATTAATCTCATCATTGTTGATAAAGAAGTAAGTATCAAATTTTGATTTATGCAAACACTTATAATTAATAAATTTCTGTAAGACTAGATCTTAAAATATAATATATTGTCAAAAAAAGTAATGTATGAACAAGAAGGTAGCAGAACTGAAGCACTTATCCAAAAAAATATTTCAAAAGTATGAGGTTATTCGTCACGTAGAGGATGAATGGAGAGTAGTCCATAAATTTTAAGTGATTCCTAACAATGGGGATTGAAGAACTACCAACAACATATTTCAAATAAAATTTGTTGATCAACTATGGTCGTTTGGATTGACGTTTTCTGTAAAACATCAATGTATGATTTTGTCTCTTATGATAAGTTATACATGGTAGTTTGAACTCCATGTATACCATGCCAATTTTTTCTCTACTTAAAGTAATATGAATTATATATGTTCTCTTTTTTTTAAAATATTGATGATATCATTGTAGGATTGGTAAGAATCTTAAACTATGTTGGACTGCCTTATTATACTCAAGAATCACCACATAATCTTTTTTTTTTGGTGATCATGTACCTTTTGTCGATTTTAAGATAAAGGACGGAAGGTATATGATCTTATTAATGGAAAAGTTTAAATTCATTGTATGCATACATTTATTTTTTTAAAAAATGTGTTGGTTTAAACTATTTAATTATTTTGAAATTATTAGTGGTCTAGAGCTTCATTGCCAAGTTTCTGGAAATCTTGCTCTGAAATTTACACAAAAAAATTTGCAGAGGTAGAACAATGGCCTTACAACATATGTTTCTCTAATGTTTTTGAGATTCAACTACAACTTAGGAGGTTTGTGCAAGATTTGTGTATTACTATATTTTATTATTTGTTACATTTCATCTATTGTTTGATATTATTCTATTTTATATAATTTTTAGGCAAGCCATTATTACAGACTGAGGAGGGTTCTCCAGAATCATCACTAATCCACCATAGATTAGTAAAGTTTATAATGTATCTGGTATGTAAGAATTCTTATACCGTGTACAATGGAAGTAAGAGTCCACTTTAAACTCCTCGAAAACTTTTATAAGATATTATTTATATTTAGATGTCTTCTTATTATTATTATCGCATTGCAAATTAGTTTAGATGTGATGGTAGTAAAACTATAATAGTATTATGAATTGTTATTATTAATGATACTAACTATTTAAAGTAATTTATATTGATCACCTTTTTGATTAAATTAAGCCAAACCTTATTTTTATTAGGAAAATTATATTGTTAGATAATATTTTATGTTCATTCTATCTAAATATTCCTTTTCTAAATCAAATTGACTATGAAGAGTACAATTCACATTTGAATCTCCATCTTCCTATTTTTGACAACATCAGTACTCGCTCCTCCCATTACCAATTTTTGCCATCATTTTAATATTCCACTTTAAAGTTAAAACTGTTCAAGAGATCATCTCAAATGTCCATATCAAATCTTTTAAATATATTTTATTTCTCACAGAATAAAGAAACTACAGAGGAAATTTCAATGTTTAAAACCAAACTTAATGGCACACAACAATACCTAATTTCAGACGTCAGTGAATTATTAAACCAATAACTAAGTGTGAGATTAATAACTTACCAAAAATATATTGTTTCAGAGTAGTTTTGTTCTAGCTCATTACTTTAGTTTTTCAACTGGTGATGATGAGTCTAGTATACCTCTATCTCTAGAAAACATTAATGATTTAAAGATGAATATCGTGGCGTGGAATTGTCAAGAAGGAGAAGTCAATATGACAAAGGACCATTTTACTTAATGAGTTATATCTTTGCTTTTTACCTAGATTTTTCTTTTATGCGAGAATAAAATCGCCATGTTCTGTATAATTTGCAAAAAAAATTTTCGATCAAGTTTATACCATGGAGTCATTCAGACGAAGTGGTGGCCTACTATTTTGCTGATGAAAAACATGATCGACACTGAAAACTTGCTTGAAGGACAAAATTTTCTTAGAATGTTTTACTATGGAGACTTGGTTGTTTGAAACCGAGAAAATTTTTGGTAGCGCCTTACGCAGATGAGTATTGACAAAAGTGATGCTTGGTTTATGATTGGAGATTTCAATGAAATCACAGAGAATCATGACAAGAGAGGAGGAAGAAGGAGATCAAATAGTTTGTTTTCTTCCTTTTCAGATCATGCTCAAAATTTTTGGGATGCTAGAGTTCTCATATAAAGGATATTCATTCTATTAAGTGGAAAAAAACGGTCAGGAAAAGTGGAGCAAAAATTAGATAGAGCATTTGCAAATGAAGAGTGACACTCCCTCTTCCCATATACTAGTGTCGAATTCCTCAAACTATGGGGTATGGACCATAAAACGGCTTTAGCATGTATTCAAATCTACTTCTAGAAAATCAAAGAAAAGCTTCAGATTTGATAAAATGTGGGTCGGCAAATCCATTTTAAAGGAAGCCATCATTTTGGGTTGGGGCCACTTTAGTGAAATCCCTTATATATATTTTCACAATAAAGTGGTTTGCTGCTAGCATAACATAATATGTTGGAAAAAGAATGACCCCCGAAAAAAAATTGGCTAGACTTATTGAAGAGTTGAAAATTAAACTTTGTCTTTCCCAAGAGGATGACAACACCACTCTAAATGATTGGAAGAAATAAGAATGTAAACTTACATTGACTTGAGAGAAGGACTATCTTTCTGGCCAATAAGGAGTAGATCACAGTGGCATCATGCATGCAATAGAACATCAAAGTTCATTATGCCATTACATAACACAGAAAAAGATGAGGGTCAAATGGCCAAAAATGATCTTAGGATAGAGAAAGTGGCTGTTACATATTTTCACGATCTCTTTTCTACCTCTTTGCCCGGAAATTGGATGAATTTTTTGTTATAAAACTAATAAAGTACTCTCATCTACAAATCATTTCCTTACCACAAAGCCATCAGATCAAGAAATTAAAACAGTTCTTTTTTTATATTATCTGGATAAAGCCGGGTCCTGATGGTACGACGAGTAGATTTTTTGCATGTTATGAGCAAAGATATCATCTGACTAGTTAAATTTTTTTTTACCTCAGGGAGTTTTGACCCGAGACTGAACCAAACAAATATATGCCTTATCCCAAAGAAAGAGAAGCTGAGAGATATGACATAGTTTAGAAATATTAACCTCTGTAACGTAAATTACAATATTATTTGAAAAATTATGAGAAAAAGACTTAAGATGACTCTGAGAAAAAGACTTAAGATGACTCCGAAAAATCTGATTTCAGAGACACAATCCACCTTTGTGGCAAAATATTTAATCACCGGTAATATTCTGCTAGCGCAAAAAAATTTCACGCCTTTCAACACAAGCCCGAGATGAAGGAAAAAATTAATGGCCATTAAAACATACATGAATAAAGCCTAAAATAGAGTGGAATGGGTATTCATTAAAACTTGATGTTACGAATGGGTTTTTGCGGAAAAATTGGTTGAATTATTGAAGTTTGAGTTACTTTGGTCATCTATCAAGTGATCATTATGGAGAATTCATGAGAAAAATTACACAAACGAGAGGCCCGAGGCTGGGTGACCTGCTCTCCCCTTTTTCATCTTGTGCACGGAATCTCTGTTTGTTTCCTGAAATCCGTGCTCAACCCGGGCTTCACCAAAATTCCCAAACCGACAATATTGGAGATACAGCGATAGGGGTTCAGTCCAAAGAGTATATTCACAAAACGAGAAGGATTTTACATGAACCGCAGTTTCAAAAGAAAAATAACGAATCGATATCACTGGGGCGAGTTGACCAGTCCAGCTCACTGAACGGGCAAGCAGTCCAACTCGCCAGTTCTGCGAGTTGGACCGAGCAAGCAGTCCAACTCGCCAGTTTCGGTCGAGTTGGACTGAGCAAGCAGTCCAACTCGCCTGTTTCGGCAAGTTGGACCGAGCAAGTAGTCCTACTTGCCGAACGGGCGAGTTGGACCAAGCAAGGAGTCTAACTCGCCGAAACGGGCGAGTTGGACCAAGCAAGCAGTCCAACCCGCCCATTCGGTAAGTTGGACGAGAAAAGCAATCCAACTCGCCCGCTCGTCGAGTTGGATCAACTCCTCTCAACTTTATCTAAATTATACGAGAAGTGTGAAATTCCTCATTAAATTGACGTCATTTCAAGAAACATTCTTTCGAAGAAATCGTAAAACGTATAAGTCAAAAAACGGGCCAAAGAGGCCTAAAACGCAGCTGAAGGCCCACTTTCGATTTCATACGAGTTTGAGCCAAGTAATGATATGGCGGCATATCTTTGGCTCACATGACAAGATAAGTGTCGTGAAATCAAGAGATAAATGTCAAGTTTCCGTGAAATCAAAATATTCCCGAAAGTGATAAACTTGCACTAGGGGAGAAAAAGGAAAGGGGAACCAACCTAGAAGGCATATATAAGGGGAGGCTGAAGCTAATGACCCAAGGATCCGAAGATTTATACCTAGAGTAGCTCTGTTAGCGTATAAGAACTTAGAACTTAGGTGGCTAGGAGGGACAGAGTTATACTCAGACGTTTCTCCCATCTTTGTTCGACTATTCTGATTTCCTTAGACTCTACAAATCATTGCACTTAGAAACCCTAAGATTTATTCTATACATGATCGGTTTCTATGACTGGCACTCGATTACCAGACGAACTTGCTCCGGCAGTTCGATCTCTTGGTCCACTCTTTTAATTGAACTACGTCCGACTTGATCCTCGAAAGGAGTACGTAGGCAGCCTTTCTTAAGGTCCAATCCCAAATCCTTCAAACCTTTTTGTCTTTTTTGTCTATTGCTAAGCGAGTTGGCAGGCACATAGGTTTCTCTTGACATAGGTGGTAGAGCTAGCAACTTTGTCTCATTTTACTACTTGTGTTATACGAATTCCTTTGTGATCCATTTCCAGAAAAGCTTCATGTATGCTTTTGTCTCTGGAGCGCTCGTACGCAAATTCGAAAAAAAGATCTATTGTTTTCTAAATTTGTTTTGTTATCTCTTCATGTTTTCCAAGTTTACTCCATTACTTGTCGTTGGTTCTCGCAGAGAATCCGAGACCTCAGGGAAAGTTAGGGTTTCTTGACTACCTTAATTTACTGAAATCGACGGTGTGGATTTTGGTTCCCACAAGTTTTACATGGAAAAAGTTTTAAAAGAAAGATAACGAATCAAGAAATCACTGGGGCTTGGAATTTACAGAAAAGGTTGAAGAATCAAAAAGTTATTGATTTTACAAGACATGCTATCTCCTCAATATCCAATGGGTTAGATTAGCCATATTTTGGTCCATAAAAATCCAACCATGAAGGAGACTCAACAAAAGCCATCTGTTATGTAGGGCCTTTTAGGAGTCCATATCAGAAGAACCAAGCCCCAAAATCCAATCAAAAGATTCACTTGGTTACTACAATTGGTTAAACTGACATCAATTGGGGAAAATCTTAAATCAACTCGATTTGGTTTGACCCCAAACCTATTTTTAGAATCCTGGAGATACTCTAAACCAACCAGAAGATATCCAAGGTGTCCTACCATGTGCCAGCATCCAGAGGATTAGGTTAATCCTCTTGCATTCCAACTTGTCTTATTTGGAGCCTTAGGTATTAGACTCCAACAGATACTTCCTTTTCAGTATAGGCAAGAAATCTGCACCTATCCAGCCATATAGAATATTCCTAGGTAGCTTTCATATCCACTCAAACCCTCCAGCTTGAAGAAGAATCAAATTTCTCATTTATGGGCCAAGCAAATCACCTCCAAACAGCCATATTCCTTCCAAGATCATCTCCATTGGAGACTAAACTTTATTTTCAAATTTAAATTATTTACTTTGTATTGTTTATGACCATTTGGTATTTTTCTATAGTCCCCTAGGAGAGTCTTACAAGCTCAAGTCGTCCATCACTGAAAATCACCCTTCAACTTTAAATGAATGAAATTTACAGCTTTTCTAGTTTTCTTACAACTATTGTTCTAAGTCGTTTGAGTTTGTGAGAAGCAACTCTGGAGCAACCTGACTTATCAAGGATCCCTTCCATATATCTTTGTGGCATACGTCGATCCATCTCCATCCACTATTCGATATTGAGAGTGATACACATCCTGCAGGACTGAAACCATCTCCAGTCATCTTCATCCATCGATCCTTGTTGAGAGTGATACACATCCATCAACAAGATGCCATATCCACCATTTTTATTGTTCTTTTTTTTATTCTTATTATCATTTGTATCTCACTCGTTTTCAACATTTTCAGGTATAAAAGTCGAATTCCATTCATATCGCCCATTTGATCCCATCTTTGGTCGTATGTTTCGATCTTCTTAGACCATCTGGTCAAGTAAGCTTCCCATGACCACAAATTTTTGGTATTAGAGCTTAAATATCCTAAACTAGGTTCAATATATTCTTTGCATCAATCATCTTGTTTGCATTTGTTTTCATCTTAAATTCGAAAATCCTTAAAAACTATATTTTTGTTTTCAATTTTTTTTGTTTCTGCATATTTTATGTTCTTGCTGCTTAGATAGTTTGATCCACGAAATTAAAAAAACGGTACTAGTTGTTTGCATTTATTTGCTTCCCTAAAAGAGAAGACCATACAATTTTCTGTTTTGAGTTATTTCCTTTGTTTGTATTCCTTTAAAACACATTAAAAATCATTCCTTGATAATTTAGCTTTTCATAGTTGAATTATGTCGTGCTTGAGTTTTTTAAAAAACATTCAGGATAGTTGATATCATTTTTTTTTTTGAATATTTTCTGTTTATTGCATTCTTTACTAGAAAATTCGAAAACAAACTAGTGCTAATTTTTATTCCATATTTCCTTTTAATTTCCATTAGCACTCAATACTAGTTACATAAAGTTGTTGCATTAATAAAACCAAAAAGAAAATTTTATTTTTTGCAGCAGTCTATTTCATTTTGGTTCATATTTGCATAATTCTCAGTTTAGTCTAAATTGCATTTTTTTTTCATTTGTTTGCTCGACCAAATTACCCCATAATTCACCTGATTGTTTGAGATTTTTTTGGCAGGTAGAAATGTAAAAAGGAAGGCACACGGCCAGAACCAAATGGAAACATTAGCCCAACAATTGAGAGCTATTCAAGAGCTAAATAATAAGGATTGCTCCGTTGGAGAAAAGAAATAAGCTACAAGGCCGACCACCACCACAATGAAGAAAGAAGATTTAGAGATTTACTAGAGGCTGGCTATGTCGAGCCCAAGCTACAAGATCCTTCAAGCATCAAATCATATAAAAACTCTTGCACTCAATTTACTTTCGGTTCAATCTAATGTTGATTATAAATCTGATGATAAAATTGAACTCTATACATTTTGAGGAAAAATAGGTTAACTAAGATGGGAAAGGAACCTTTATGAATGGTTTTACTACAAAAATATCTAAAAGAAAGAAAGATTGGCATATGCCATCAACCAGCTTAGAGATGAAGCATTAAAATGGTGGATAGGAGAAGAAGATGAAATTTGCCTTTACAATGAACCACTTATCACTGCCTGGAGAGACCTTAAGAAAATCACGAGAGACAAGTATGCAAAGAAGTATACCAATTCTAAGATCAAGGAACTATACCTAAGGAGCTATCCAATTCATGGTTCCAAAGAGGCAAGCAAAGTTGTGGTACAAGAAGGTCAAATGGACTTGGTTCAAGGAAACCAAATTCGGCCAACCATAGGCACAAGACAACTCACAATCAATACCCACATAATGATGTCCAAAAGGCCACAAAAAAGAATAAAAGTGTTAGCCAAGACACGTTGAGCAGACCCGAAAACAAATCAGACAAACAAATAATTCAAGCAAAGACTAAGGTAAGTCCTATACTTGATAACTTGGTTTATAATTGATCTCCAACTGGTATGATGAAATTGTCTTTGTCCAAGTATGTTATTACAGATATTGATGAGCATAAGTCCAGAGGATAAGAGCCAATAGTAGTAAATCTTGCATTGGACCTAAGGAAAGCTCAATGCACAAATCAATCCATACCATCAAGCATGAGCAACACTGAGCAACGTACGTGTTATAATCCTAACAATTTAAAAAGGTCAGACATGTTATAGATGTCATAAAATAAGATATTTTGCTGTTACTTGTTGATGTGGGGGTTTTTATTTCACTTTCAAATTAACCCTATATTCCCACTTTACTATCTCCATTAAGAGGTTGAATGTAATACTTAGGGATCGAATCCACATATACTCTAAGATTGCACAATAGACTTATTGTTTTCGAATTAAATCTAGATGAATTATAACAATAACAATAAAAGCGTTTTCCAAGATTGATTTGGTTTGTGAAGATTAAATTAAGAGATTAGACTTAGGGGAAATTCTCAGGTAGATTTAGATAATGCAAACTAATAGATTGCTAGGGTTTTATTAAGCATCGTTCTGAATTCATACCTCAAGGTTTAGGAGATCACTCTCGCGCATCTCGTCTGAGCGTCGATCGATGGCAGTAATACGACATCAAACGATGCTCATTCTAAACAGTACTGGTTTTGCGGTTTAATTAATTCTCTAAACTTCTAGTTCAACTCTCTTTTGTTACTAGTTATTTAGATTGTTTAAGATAGCTTCCAGGTTATAACCAGGCTCTCGCCTGCGCTATAGAACCCTAATTTCTAAGAGTGAGGTAATCAAATTCAACGTAGCATTATTACCCTAACAATTTCTATAAAATCAACAAAACATTACTACCATTGAATAACCCTAAATTTAATAGAGAACTACTCAGTCATGGCAATAAAGAACATGAATTAATTCTGAATAAATTGGCATAGAATGGACTAAGTAAAAAGATAAGGAGTTCAAGATCTTCTCTGTAATGATGATCAAATCTTTCTCTGCAAAAGAAGTATCAATGTGTTCCAACTCTAAAACTCTGGTGTAACTTTGTGGCTACTCAGCTTCTGGACCTAAAAGCTTCTTCCGGCTTAACAAAGATAGAAAACCCTAATAAATAGTCTAAATTTTGGCCAGGGACTTGTTTTCCAATTAATGAAACTTCTGGATAAAACTTGTAATTTCATAATCTTTCTTCCGACTTCATTGTCGATCGATGCACAGCGTGTGACGTCGATCGATGGTCCATTTATAAATCTGGATCCGACTCTGAGTTTCTGCTGGCAATCCTAATTGCTCCAATATAGTCCAAAAGCTCCAATTGCTTCCAATAAGTACCTAGACCTGTAATTACTCTAAAACAATACCAAATGCGTAAAAAGACTCTAAATATACTATATATATCATAGGTAAAATAGGTAAAAGCCATAGTATATCAACTCCCCAAGACTTAACCTTTTGCTTGTCCTCAAGCATACAAAGCCTGTGCGAGAAATTTTGAAAAACGAAGACTCACTTACTATCTAAGTATAATTGTCACCATACTTTCTTGCAGCCACATCCTATCAAGTTAATCACAGAGAACTTTATATACCATATCATAGTATAGCAACCAAATCCATTCTACCAACAACTTAGCAAATACTAGTCTCACTCGCCCCTTTACTGATTTCATTTCTTTGCATAAAATAGAAGTGTAGGCTTTACCTTGGGAGTATCGATCAAAGGATACATGGACTCTTACCTCTGCAAGTATCTGAACACACAAGTAGTCTTCTCTGATTCCTTTCCTCTCTCTCTTCTCACTTCTCCTCAGTCCATGTCTCTTATTTTGAGGGTAACATTTTATCTTTTATTAAGTGAGATATTTGGATAGGCTTCCATGAATCAAGCCCTAATGGTTTTTGCCACCAGATCCTGTTCATTTATTTTTGACCTTTATCTCTTTCTAGGAACATATGAATCAAGCTTTAATGGTTGTAGCCACAAGATTCCGTTCGACTCCTTTTTTTTTTAAAATCTGAAGGGGAGAGAGAGGGGAATCAGAAGGCACATAGACTTTTACCTTCCAGACTTGCAGAAAGAATTCGATCCAGTGTATACCAAATCCCAAAGCAAGTAAATAATGTCAGGATTAGTGTTCGAAATCAGCTTCGGTTCCTTCAAACTTTCTAAGCAAGTGTGATATAGTGGCAGGATGATCCACTTCGGTATCTCTAGTAATCTCTGCAAACAACCTTCTAAGAATGATGCTAAAGTGTGGTTAGTTAATAGTATATTTTTGATCATAGTCCTCTTCTTGACTCGATAAAACTCTTTGACAAACTTATATATATAGATAGTAAATAAAAAACAAAAACAATAAAATAGCATTTGCGAACCTCCCCCAGACTTAAATTACATTGTCAACAGTGTAATCCACCTTGGGTTGGTTAGGAGAAATTAAATCATAAGTAAATAGTGTTAGAGATAGTCGAATATACCAACAATGTTAGATGTATCGATCGATGGCGGTACGTGAGCGTCGACCGATGGGATATCATCATTGTCGATCGATTGTGAACGTATGGTGTCGATCGATGTTGTATTCGAACTATCAGGTTAACCTTCATAAATAAAATTGATACTGAATTAATAGTATAAATAATGTTAAAAAATATTTACGCTATGTTAGAGGGTCATCGATCGATAGCAACAAGGAAGCGTCGATCGATGCTAGGCTGTTAGACTAAATCGTTTGTGTCTACTCTCCATTCTGATCATCTATCTTTAGGTTAGCTCTGTTAGATAATCAAACACACAGTGAAAGTAAAATGCAAAAAATAATAAATAGTTAGTGTAAATCCACATGCAACAGAAAAATAAATAAGTGTAAGTCCTGCAAGGGAGATGAAATAAAAGATAAAAGGAGTATCGAAAAGACTACTCCTCGTCGGATGTATACTGGCCATGCTGCTGCTGCTGCGGTGCTCCTGGTGGCGATCTGGCGCGTGTCCTCGACAGCTGAAGCACTGGCCTCGTGACTCTGTCTACCCTGCCCATATACTCAAAGCGCGTCCACCACGACTCGCTGGAAAGCACCATGGTCGTGTATGGGGATCTCTGGAATCTCAGTGAAGGCTGGGAGAGGTGGAGGTGGCTGTCTAGCTCGTCCTCTGCGGCTGCTGAGACTGGGTGAGATAGGCGGAGGCCTCTCTCTGCTCGTACTCTGAGAGGGTGGGGTGTGGATGTGGTTCTTAGCTGGGTGGAATCGAGGCGCTGTAGATCGTCAGAGAAATCTGTCACCTCTCGCAGTGAAGTGCTATCATCCTCGGTCCCACATCATCCACAAAGGACCAAAAGCGTCCCTCCTTCAGCCATTGGGTCTCGTCTTGTGACCCTTGTCCATGAATGCAATCCTCTCTCCACGAAGTTCCTCTAAGCTAATGCCAGAAAGCTGAGATGGGTGGTCAAGAGGTCCTTATCGCTCCCTCTTCGGGTCAGTACCCTTGAAGGGTTTGTCTCAGGGTCGCAGGTGCTCCGCAAATATAGCCCCATGTTCACCTGATGATCGGTCATCGGTGGAGGAAAGAGCTCGTCGTCAAGCTGAACTAATCCCTGACGGCAATAGTATAGCAGTTGTCATGCCTCCTGCGACCCGAACCTCGTTAGTTCCATCTGCACAACAGGAGTGTTGGCAAGACCTTCAAGAAAGTAGCGCAGCGTCGGGTGACGACGTCCCTCTGCCGAGCTGAGCCAGCGAGCTCGAAGTGCCAGTCCCAATGAGCCTCGCGAAAGTAGCGTAGGCCAGGGAAAGCAGCGACCGAGTCAGGCACTTGACACAATGTCCAAGCCGTATATCTCGCACAGCTGCAGGATGGGAATCCTGTACCGGATATGCCTCTGATGAGAAGTCAGGGTGCGCCTTCATGTGCCACTTCACTCTGCGGGCTCTTGCTTAGAGCACTCTGAGCTGTCGGAGATAGACTTCCCACACCAGGGTCGCCGGAGATATAGAGGGATATGGCCCTTAGTAGCCATGTGGCCCAACCAAGCTTTGCAGCATCTGCTATGAAGTCAGGGTTCTGTTTTTTCAGCTTGCCCCAGTGTTCTTCAAGTTCGCTTGTCAGCGAACTTGGTGCTCGATGGTGATGCCCTGCCAGGATTGCTAATGATCAGCGCGTCGAAGTCGTCCCATCCTCGCTCAGGACGGTGTGTGCAGCTCTCTCGTTGCCACCGCGTCTCGAGGATCGCGGATAGTCCTCGAATGTAACAACTAGAGCTCCTCTTATTGGGCCAAGGGTCTCCGCGATGGGGTACCCCGTGGTGTGAGCACTGGCACAGCCTACCAACCTTGAAACGTGCATTATTTCTCCTCTCGTCTCATCTGCATATAAAGAACACAAAGCACTAAAATCAGATGTCAAAACGAAAGATCACCCGTCATATGATGCGTACCACATGGTCAGCCGATCGACATACACCTAATGGATTCGATCGATGTCGAACTCATGAGGCATCGATCGCATGCTGTATCGCTGACAGTGCTTCACAGATCGAAATTAATTACTCAAATGTCGTGCAAATCTATCGCTGTAAAGATGATAGATAGTCCTAATATAGTACTCCATCACCCTAAACGCATCTACATTCCGAGTTAAGCCACAAAAGATTCAATTTTTTTCTTCAAACCCATAAAAGTTCCTTAAACTAGATATTTGAGAACATACCTTGAAGATGCAGTGATTTAAAGAGAATAACAAGTAGAGAGCGTGTAAGAATTCGATGTGGTGTGACTAAAAAACCGAGGCAAAATCGGCAAAAAATTTGGATCGAGAGAAATTCGGCTCGTGTGAACTCGTGTGATGGTGCTTCTTTTGGCGGTGTGCAGAAATTTTTGTATATGAATCGGCTGCGTCAAGTCTAGTTAACTACTGTAGAACGACGTCGATCGATGCAATATAGGCAATGATGTGATCAGGTCTGTCGGTGACTTCTATTCACTTAAGAGTTTTGTAATGCACTGCAATAATAGACATATATATATTGTATATATTTGTTTTAGTTAATTAATCTATTTGCTAATATATAAATCTATATTGTTGTTTTGTGTTTAATTATTATATATATTATTATTATTATTATTATTATTATCTATTATTATGTATTATATGTCATTATTATATTATTATTATATTATTATTATATTATATATTATATAATTTAGTGGTTTGCCTCCCACTCAGCGCTTGTTTAAAGTACGCCAGCTGACGGAATGCGCTTATCATTGGAATAGGCACCTCTAGACATGTGCGTCTGAGTGTGCAGATTTCAGCTCTAGGCCCAATATGCTCTTCTGTAACACCCGGACTGCCCACAGGCTATGCGGCCACCAACGCGCTCTCTCGGCCTGTGGGCCCCATCCTGTTTCCAGACGTCGATGCCTTTATTTTTCGAGCTCGAAATCATGTTACTGACCCTGCAATCACCACCCGACCTTTCTCCATGTGTAGGCTTCACTCGCCACGTATCGCCGATAACCTTCCCTATAGCGTCACTCATCCTTTTCACTATTCCAGCATATGCCACATTAACTCTAGAGTTCTAACGGATGTGTGAAGAAAATGTAAGCGCACTTTGGCTGGACATAGCGCTAGCCAATCAATTCACTTAAGCCTTTCCACATTATACAGGAATCGGAATGCTTACAAATCACCCCACTCGAAGAAGCAACGGTCCTCGTTGCATCCCACAAAAGGTCTCAAGACGCCTCTTGCGGTCAGAACCGAGACGGCTAACCACTCTGATACCCACTTGTAACGCCCGACCTCCACAACTAATGCGCCACACACCCGCTCTCTCGCCCGTGGCCTCATCCCGTTCCAACAGTCGGTGCGTAATTTTCCGAGGCTCAAAATAATTAATTGATGTACTGACCCTTGCAATCACCACCGACTTTCTCCGTGTATTTAAGCCTCACTCACACAGTATCATGAATCACTTCCCGAGCTAGGTACACCCATCCTTGCACTACTCCAGCTATAAGCACGCTTAACCCGGAGTCTAACGCGTTGTGTGACGCGAAAGGTTAAGTCAACTTGGGTTGCACATAGGTAGCCCCAAAAACAAATCTCTTAGGCTTTCATAGTATCAACAATTCGCGATGTTACAATTCCACACTCTCAAAGACGCACACCTCGTTGACGCCGGCAAGACTGGTTCTCAAGATGCGTCTCAGGTTCATGAACCGAGAATGCCGCTAAAAACCAGCTCTGATACCACTTATAACGCTCGGGACCCGCCATGGGTTAATGGGGCCACACACGGGGTCTGCTCTCTCGGCTTAATGGGGGCCCCATTCCCGTTTCAAACGTTTGGTGGGTTTAAATTTTTCATGGGCTCGGAAATCTTGGTTTACTTGAATTTTCTTGGCCAAATTTTTTTTTTTTTTTTTCCCCCCCACCCCCCCAAATTTTTTTTTTGT